>VZTE01002784.1:132221-241459 GCA_013397775.1 Eulacestoma nigropectus | reverse complement strand
TTTTTTTTTTTTTTTTTGGGTATCTCTTTATCTGGGCTTCTTTTAAAATCCTTCACTTACTTATGCAGTTTAGCCGTCCTTGCCTTATTTCTTGCTATGATAAAAAAAAAAAAATATTTTCCCCTCCATAAATGCGTTACCTCTGAGAATTCCCCTTTGGGCAGTGTTGTTCAGCTTCATTGCAAAATACAAGGTTGTGTGCTAAATGGGATAGAATAGGATACACAGGAGGAACAATGGCATGATTAATTGCCTGTGCTAGAATATTTGCTTTACTTCAAGCTAGCTGCATATCTTAGAGTAGCAGAAGCCACGGCATGAATTCTAATATATGTTCATCCAGGCACAAACTTTCTGTGCATTCTGGCTATACATGCTAAATAAATAACAAGCATTGCTAAAACTCACATTTCAATCCCTTAATTGCTAATGTTTGGGTGCTAGCTAAATCAAACTAGCACAGGTACACTGTACTCTTACTAGTTTCTTAATTTTTCTCAAGATTTAACCAAATTTGGAGGACTCTTGTAGCATATTTCCCTGGGCACTTTTAGTTTTTGGGTTTTTAAATGCAAGATTTAAAGAGCCATATCTTTTTGTAGTCTGCTCATTTGTTACATTTTAGCAAAAAAAAATATTCTCAATGTACAGATAAATGTTGCTCTTACAAATTCAGAAGGAAGATAAAAAGGATGGGAGCCATATGTTTTAACAAAGATGTCCAAATGTATGGTTGCGAATCTAATGGTAATTTTGGGATGCCTTTATAGTTAATGGAGTTTTTAAGCTGGTTAAATAAGGATGATTCATCTCAGTCTAAGAAACAAGCTAATAGATTAGTTGAATTGCTCTCCTGAGGTGCTCATTTGTCCATTTATTTCATGGTACATCTTGGCTATTAGTGGAAATTGGAAAAAAATGTTGCATCTACGTACATAGTTCTGTAAGTCCCACATATAGTTTTATTTTATGAAATTAATGTTGTGGAAAAATGTAGTTGTGAATCATATTAAAAAATGTTTATGCAGTAATTTCAGTGCATTTGTTTAATGTTTACCTATGTATTGCTTAGAAAACCTAAATTCAAATTCTGTATTTCACCTTTCCTGGAGCTTGGAAATGGTTCATGGTTTTACTGTATTTCTTTATAAACTTAATTACTGCAAAATATGCAGTAGATGCTGAGAACAGTTTTAATGAGTTAAAGAAAGTAAGATTGTGGTATCTTTTTCTTCACTGTAAATTTGGCAAGCCCCTTTCATTTGCAGTGGCCATTCCTTTTATCTAAATAGCTGGGAGAGAATAGAGAGATAATTTTTGATGAAATGAAATACCAAGAAGTTGTGATTCAGATTAAAAAAATGCTTAGAAGTGCAAGGAAAATTTTAATCTTATATATATAATCCTTTAATACATGTAATGATTAGAGCAAATAGGGAGTTGAGCACTGGACTACAAAACTGAAAGCAAAATAGTGCAAACACTTCTTTATGAATGTTTATCTACATTTTTCTAAATACTTATGTGAGTGTAGAGTGTCCTGATCATGTATGTTTATATGCATATGCATACAAAAATGCAATGAGAATATAACCTGTGACGTTAAAGAAAGAAATATTGAATATTCTGAATATTCTCAGCTTTTAGGAGCATAATAAATAATATGAATAGAAAAGAATCTGGTACTTTCCAGTTCTCTTTGTGTCTCCAAGTGGAGAAAGGATGGCTTTGAAATCAAGTTGCTAAAATAGATTTTATTCCTAATTTTCCACACTTGGTATGTGACTCATGTGAGCCATAGAACCATGGAATAACAAAGGTTTGGACCCATCTCTGGAGATCGTTTAGTCTGATACCCCTGTGCAGAACAGAATCAATAAGAGCAGATTCTCCAGGAATGAGTCCAGTCAGGTTGTAAGTATCTCCAGGGCTGGAGACTTCCACACCCTCTCTGAACAATGTGATACAAAGCTTGGACACCCTTACAATAAAGAAGTGTTATTGTCATGTTTGAATGCATCTTGTAAATCAGGTTGTCCCCATTGTTTCTTGTCCTCTCTCTGGGCACCTCTGAGAAGAGCCCGACTCCCTCCCATTACACCTTCCCATCAGGTACTTATATGCATTAAGTTTCCTACCTGAGCCTTCTCTTCCCCAGGCTGAACAATAACAACTCTCTCAATTTCTCCTTGCAAGTTAGGTGCTTCAGGTCCTTAATTATCTTTGTGGCCTTTCTTGCTCCAGTATGTCCAAGTCTCTCGTGTGTTGGTCTCAGTACTGGGCCCAACACTGCTTGTGTGTCTCTTCATGAGTGGAAAGGAAGGATCACATACTTCAACCTGCTGGCAAGTCACCCAAATGCAGCCCAGAATGCTGATTATATTCATACTATCATGTATAAAACTAGATAAGTCCAAGGTTTGTATTGTGGCAGTAAGAAAAAAATCTATTCCCTGTTACTTCCTTCATCTGTGGAGAAGCAAAACTCTAGTATTCAAAGTGTACAAACTACCACAAATGAGTGGCTCACAAATTTTACATGCAAGGAGCATTTCCAAATTAGTGTGAATCAATGATAGCTGAGATAGAGCTAGAGACCGTTTTCCATATTCCACATGAAAATGGAGCATGGTTAGAAACCACCAGCTGTAAGTAGAACTGTAAGTCCGTCTCATATTAGGATTCTGGGGAAATCACATAAAAGGCTTTGTCAGCAGCTCACAAAAGCTATTACCATTTACTACCTTGGCTCATGGCAAAACAGCTGCAAGCTGTTGTTTTCTCTGTTCCTGCATGAGTAGGAGGAAGGATAGGCTGGAACATAGACATTCATATCCACAGTGGCTGGTAAAATTAGAAGAGTCAGAGTTCGGAGGCAAACTCAAAAGTGCTGATTTTTCTTTCAATTTAACTATCTAAAATTGGGGGACTTTAAAAGAATCATGTAAAAAGGAAGTATCAAAGGATATTCTGAAAGTGCCTGAACTATGATAAAAGTGTACTGCTTTATAGCTCAAATTAATTCCATCCCTAATTTTTAATTTAGATTAATGAATGAGATGTTGTTTGGGCAAGAGAAATAGGAGGGGAGAGGGAATCCAAAATCCATACCACCTGGTTCTTAACACTAAACATGATGCCTCCAGAGCTTTACTGAGGAAATGTAGGCCCCTCTAGAGGAGATTTTAGGTCTTATGCAGGCCAAGTAGCCCTCTGGAGTTGGTTAATTCTCTCCATCATCTGTTTACAGAGTTTACAGTGGTTGGGTTCCTCCTTTAAAATGTGGTTCAAGTCAAATTTGACTTGATGACTTGCTGCCACCAAGCACCAAGATCCCCGTCTCCCTCCCTCATCCTTTCCTATCTCATCTTATACCAGTTTATAGCACGCTAGGTTGATTCAACTAACTGTTCTGTCAGAAAGCCAGTGGAGTTTTAGGCTAAGTAAGTGGTAGGGTGCTGAACTGGTTTACCAGGCAAGCAGGGATGAGCAGCAGGGAGACCACACATCTAGGAATGCGGGGACTAGAGGAGGTGAGAGAGAAATGGAGTCTCACCAGTTGGGGGCTTGAGGTGCTCAAGCTCTTGGTTCAGCTCAGTGGTCCAGCTATGCTGCTTCCCAGTCAGTTCAGATGGGGTTTCTCAGGCTGCTTGAGGCAACAGGAAGCTGTGCTGCCTACCACAGGGGAAGTCCCACCTCCTCATTTCATCTGGCTGTACCCGTTCTCTCTGTGCCAGCTGAAGTGGTGGTGCAGCCACATGCAAAAGCATGGATTCCCCCTATCTACAGCATCCCATACTTAATCACTCTAAAACCATCTTAGAACCACCTTCTTGCGGTCCTCAGGCTAAGAAGATTTAATCGACAAATGAACAAACAGCTGTCTAGCTACTGTTTTAAAAATAATAACACATATTTTCCTGGTTAGTGGCGTAACAATAGAGAAAAGATAGTTTATAAAATGAGTCCATTTAATTTGTACAATGACATTTCATCATGACATCTCCATTAGCACTTAGGCAAATTTTTCTTGGAGGTTTGAATATGCTGAAAGAGACTGTATGTTTTTTAATAATTATCTAAACATTAAAAACAAGAAAAAAATAAAAAAAATAAGGTGAAAAATGATATACACCTGTGCTATTTAGGAGAAAAAAATCTAAATATGTACATGAGAAAAAAGCATAGGTATAGCATTACACACATTATAAAATAGAGAAAGTTTTGTGTCCTCTAATTAACAATAGTCTAATAATTTTTATTAAATGTTTAAATAATTTTAATTGTTCAGTAAGGGAAGCTCTCCTATTTCATTTAGAATGTTGCACCAGTGTTGGTGATGGAATTAGCTTGGAATTGAGGTAGCAAGTGATGAAAACATAGCTTAATTGCTCTTGTGGAAGGCACATTGTGCTGCAAGTTGATTATCACTAGATCGAAAGTGGGTTGAACATTTTAAGTACATTACACAAGATGGTGGTTTGCCTGTTGTAGGAGGCGTGCAGTTAGATCATTGAATTCATGGGTTGTTGTTATCCCTATATCTATTGGGATTATAATCCTATAAAACTTGTGCTGTAGAGAGATCCAGCTGGCTACGTTTCATTTTCTACTATAATGAATGGCATTTGATGGCAAATATTTGATTAACAAGTTAAATGTGGCATTCATGCAATGAATACATCATCAAAACAATCTTTTGAGATGGCAAAGCATGCAAGGAGTAGTGAACCAAATCTTTAGGCAAATGCTTTAGTATTTCATGGAATCATAGAACCATCAAGGTTCGAAGAGAATTAATAGATCATTTAAGTCTACCCATCAACCCAGCAGTACCACGGAAACCCCTAAACCACTAAACCCTATCACCCAGAATTGAGTAAAAGCTAATGGAGAGCCACAGCATCTCAGGATTTTTCAAAAGTAGGTTGTTTTTGTTTCTCTTTAAAAAAGAAATCAAACAAACAAACAAACAAAACCCCCACAAAGTGCATCCTCTTAATTTTAAGGGAAAAGGCCATGTGATTTCCAGAATTCATGCGTGTTCTCTATTGCTTTGTGTAAGTAGTTATTGGTGGTTTGCACGTCAAGACAAGGCAGTCTCTCCCACCTTGTAGTGAGTCAGTGGCTTTTAGGTGCTGGGGATGAAGGCAGGAGCTCATGCTTGCAGGCCCATACCCAGGAGAGAAGGGCTTCTTCAGAAATCAGCTGAGAGTACTCAGCTTCTGCCTTGAGTTTACACTGAAGAGGCCTTTCTCTCCTTGCAAGGATTTCAGGGGGAGTTAGGGAGGCAGGTCCAGACAATAGCCAGAGATATTGCTATAATAAAACAAGAAACTGCAGCATGTTTGTTCAGACATGCAGTGTCTGTAGAGATGCCAGCTATCCCCTTTGCGTAACAAAGGCAGTGTTGCCTCCGGAGATTTCTTTCTGAAGACATCTCTGTTTAGAGACAGTGCATGCACGTGCACGCCGAATTTCCTTTTTGTGTTTGTGCTTGGTGTTGCATTTTTTTTAATCTAACATAATGTAAAGCATGTCACTGGACTTTATATTTTCATATGCAAACATGATGAGGTGTTTCAAATTTTCCACATCATGTAATAATAAGCTATTTTACAGCTTAATAGAGATTATTTTGTTGATCAGAGTATCTGAAAATATTCCGTCATTGTTGCAGGTAACCAGGTTGGTTTTGCATGAAAATAAAATGCAATCTTTTTGTACTTCTAGAGAAGGTGATATGGTAAGCTGACTTCTTTTGAATATTCATAATGATTCTGGTCAAAGCACACCAAAATCCTCTATTCTTGATGGATGCTGTGTGTCAATCACAGCAGACTAATTCTAAGACAGAATAATGACTGTAGAGATGTACCTGAGTTGACTTTACCATCTGGATGAGGTACCAATAACACTGTAGCCACAACAGCTTGGGATGCAGCTTGGTCTGCAAAAACATTCTGCAGATGTTTGTACTGAATTCTGCATTGCCATGGCCAGATAAGTTTTTTAACTAACTAGTTTAAAGCTAAGTACCTTGTATCTGTATATGCTGCAATTGATTATTTGGGTGCACAGTGCCAGTGTGTGGTACCAAGAATAGGGAGCTGTTGATGGTTAGAGCTACCCTCACTTTCTCTGTGCTGAGGGTAGGGTATGATGTAGAAACTGCTGTTCCTCCACAGCATGGGAGCGTTCTGCTCCAGTGTACTGACTGGGACATTGGCAAGGCAAAGCAGCCTGTGTGAGGGCAAGGGTCTGAACATACCCTCTTTTCCGATAAAAAAGCATGACATGTTTTCCTTTAAACAAACGTATCTAAGCTTTCTGACTCTGCTTGTCACAAGTCTTGTCCCTAAGCTCTTCTTGAAGATAGTAGTAATGTAGTAATGACCACATTTGAAAAAACAAGTTCTGACTGTCATTTACTGAGGAAACAGGTGTGGTGGTTTAATATGTTACTAAATCCCCTTTTGCCAGAGGTAGCTGCCTTTTTACAGAGCCAGCAGAGTGGTACGCATACGTTGGTAACTCCAGAGTTAGTCTAGCTCTGTAGCAGTGCAAGATTAAGATGCTGAACTTTGGATCTGTTTTAGGGCAGGGGGACACACTCTGCTTCACTAATGCTGCTGGACATCTGCCAGTAGTATAGGAGGGGGTTAACAGCTGTGGAGGGTAATGTCTTAGAGATGCTATGACAAAGTTTGCTACGGCTTTCCTGTCCAATATGGTCATGAGATCAAGATTCACATCAGAATGTACAGTATCATGCGATTCATTAATAGCTTTTTATTCTTTTTATTTTATTTTATTTTATGTTGGTTTGTCTGGCCTGTCCAAGTTAGTAAAAGCTGCCTAGAAACCTATCCTGACTGCACATAGATTTAAAACATCACAGTCTAGTTATCATTGAACCCATCACCCTCTTAATTATACTCTTTCTGTGTTTTTCATTGCAGTTATGGACATTTGCAGGTTGGTGCAATACAGGACATAAATAACATGTTATGAAAAGCAATCCTATCTTTTAATGAGCATAGACATACAAATTCAATTTTTAAATTTGATTTAAAAATATGTAGTTTTAGCAATGTAAAATAAGTTCAGGTTCACCTATGAAGGGATAGTTTTCAAGTCAGCCTTCCTTATCTCTGGGCTTGACATCTAGATGCAGTCAGACTTTTGCACTTTAAATATAAACAGTGCTTAATATTTAAAGAAATAGGATAATATCATGAGCGTTAGAGTGCCAGCAATTCTTTTTACTACAGAAATATTTTTATTACCTGTATCTGTCAAATCAAATGAAGGCTATATTGAAATGTATTTATATCTCATATGCTAACATGTAATTAATAGTGGAATGCTTTTTTCAGAGGGAATTGAGGTTTGGACATAGTGATTGCCAAGTAGAATAGTGAATATGGAGACTGAGTACAATAGGGAGTAACATGCAGCATAAAATAAGAAAAATAAAAATAAAAGTAAGAAAATTATAGTTTGGAGGAAATGGGCAGATGTGTTATGTAGATGCAACTACGTGAGAAAAAGCTTGACTTTAAGATTTGAAAAGCTGTAGGGGAAGAACAAAGACAAGGAAATTAACAGAGAAATAAAGAGCATCTGAAAACACGTGCTATACATCCAGAAAGAATTTAGAAAAAAAATGGAGGTTTAATTTGTTACAAAATTAATTTAAGTAATAGAAGGAATTTTCCCTTGAGTAATATGAAATTGCAGTGCTTTCTGTGGTACTGCAGGAGAAAAAGGTAATGATTTATGGAGCATACAGAATTACAGTAATAAAAATGTGATTTCTATGTAATTTTTCTGTTTATGCTGCCCTTTCTTTGCCAGCTGGAGCTTGAAACTATACGTACAAGTATCTCTTCCATAACTTGAATGTGAGCTAATGTGAGCTAAACTGCGCATTCTCTTTTTTTTAAAAATAAGGGCTTAGTTTGGAATATCAAGGTTAAATGTCACTCTTTATGATTTAGTTGCATTTTATATGTCTTTTATTTCTCCTTTATGTGTTTTAATGAGAGACCTATCATCCCAAGCAATGTGTTCTTCACCCATCCACGTGTTCTTGACAGTTTTACTTTAAAAGGAAGAAGGTCTTTCTTTGGGATCTTTGAAGTAGATCTATCTAACGTGGAACTGAGAATAGTCTTTGCCTTCCACTTTTATCATCAGAAATATGTCACACTTTGTAAGATATATTACAAGCATCTAGGATTATGTGTGTGTTGCATCATCAAGTTCTTTATTAAATGAAACTGGTGGGGTTTCCATGAAGTAGATTGGAAGATTTTCCTGAGTGCAGACTGGCCATTAGAACTCCCTGAAGGTGTGTTTCTCTGCACTGTAACCTGGGTCCTAGAGGAGATCTCGGCCTGCAAGTGATCCAGATCTGCTTGTGAGTGTTCATGTTGCAGGGCTGGAGTCAACTCCCAGCATGTAGCCGTGCTTGCCAAGACTTCCCGTGCTGAGCTTGCTGGAGCACAAGAATGGGTTCCTATGGCCTCACTGAACTGAGCTACTCTGGGATGGTTTTTTTTCCTAAGTTGTGAGAGTCTCTGGACACAATGATGTTGAAGCAGTGTTCTTGGCTTACACAGAAGTGTCCTATTCTGTCTGTCCATTCCATCTATACCAGTATCCAGTGCACTCCAGTGACTGCTTTAGCCAGAAAGACCTAGAAATTCAGTGGTACAGGAGCTTCATAAGGTGGGATAAGTTTTAGCAAGATGATCGCATAGTTTGGGTGCAGATGCAACAAAGTGGAGACGCACGCTGGATGAAGCAATGGCTGCAGGTTCTCTACATGGGGAGCTGAGCTTCTAGTGCAAATTGCAGTATTAGTATTCTGACCAATCTCACACTGCATCTGTTCATGACTATTCTTGTTCAGTCACATGCCTCTTTCTGAAGAGATTTAAACTTTATAAGTAATCAGATGGATGACTACTTAACCAAAGCAGTTCCCCCAGACTGTCCTTTTGTATGTATTCTACCAAGCGATTACAGTTTTAGGCATCCCTGGAACAAATGAAGCATGATAATTAGAAATTGTACATATGGACGTAGAGCTCACTGAAGCTTTTCGAGAATCTGCCATGAATGGTAGTTTGCATTAGGCTGCCAAGAGCTGTGTCTGAGGCTGATCAGATTGTTATCGTCAAGTAAAACAGATACGTTCTGTGGGGATTTGGAGGCTTGGGAGGTGTTTTCTCTTTTGGCTGCCATGTTCTTTGGCATATGCTGCCAGCACTATATGCTGCTGAGCAGGAGGCCTAGAGCTTTTCTTAGGCACTTGCAAGGCAATTTCATACTGTTTTCTATGGCCATTACAGAGGGTTAGGAAAGTACTGTTGTCGTCACATAGGCTGCTTCCAAGCAAGCAACCAAAATAAGGAATGGTTTGTGCTTTCACATCCCTGCATGGCAGGAGGAAGGGAAGCCATTGCAATGGAAATTTGTGATGCTGTTAAACACTTGATCATTTAGGTGCTTTTGGTTTTATCAGAAAGGTTGTGATAATTCATGAAAGTTTGGAATTAAATCTTCTTTTTTCCTTTCTCATGTTCATATGGGGAACAATTCAAGGAAAAAAGTCACTCAACAAGTTTTGCTAGCAAATGAAGTGTTAAAATTAGAAATTATATATCAAGCAGGGGGAAAGTTAAATGTAAAAAAAAAAGTGAAAGCAGACCTAAAGCCCGAGAGTAGTGCAAACTCTTGCAAGACATGTAGAGTTCTTCATTATCGTAGAAAGATAAATTATTTTGTTGTCTTCATGACACTCGAATTCCGCAACTGAAGCAGTCAGATATGCTGGGCTTTTCACCTCTGAGCTTCGTGAAGTGGAATTGACACCTTGCTATACAGCTGGTGATCTTGGTGCTGTTTTACTAGTCCCTTTGTACTGGAGATGAATGTGAAGTTTCACCAAAAGTTAGTGGCTCCTGAGTCACTCAGATGTTTTTGAAAATTTTATCTGGTAAAGTAGAACTTCAGAGAGGAATTCAGGATTCATTATATAAGCAAACTCGCAGTTATTTGTGACCTCAACTAATTGCTTCCACTCTGGGCTAAACTTGACCTGATGCCCTACAGAGTTGCTTGTCTATCTGCACATCATCCTCCCCAGCATGTCTCATAATTCCCTTATTATTATTTTTTTCATTTTCTGGGTTTTCCCAGGCCCCTTAACCTTAACCTTGAATAATACAGAGTTAAGTGTAATTCTGTATTACTGGAACAGCACTTGAAAATTTACAAGAAAGAATAGAATGTTGATTATAACCAGTTCTAAGTTTTAAAACTTTACGCCGTCTGATTTTTCTTGTGGTGAGAGAAATGTCAGCAGACTGATATTTTGTCACAAGAGTGTATACAATTACGTGTGTCCTTTGTGTGATATGATTTTTTCAGTGACCTATTTAAGGAGGCTTTTAAAAATGCATTTTTCATTTTAATAGGAAACTTATCCTACTTTAAATAATTGAAACAAAATTAACTCAAACTGAGTCCCTTCAGTGTGATCACAGAGACACATATACAAATATTTTTTTCTACACCTACCTTCCCATCTCCCTTTGTCTTCACTTCAGAAGATCTTTATCTATTGTGCTTGAGGAAAAAATAGGGGATTGGAGAAAGGCACCAGACCAGGCTGAGATTGAAATCCCTGTTCAGTTTTTCAGTCATGTTTCACCTGGCTGGTGATGTTGCGTAGAACCCTTTAGTCCCTCTGTTGCAGTTCCCATTGGTAGGAAATCTCCTTTTTGTTGTCCTTATTTAGCCTACGGCATCTTTAAAATGTCTTTCAAGGAGGGGGTTTATTTCATCTAATTTAAGATTTAGTTTAGATATATGTTTTGAGATGAGATGGTTCCCTCCTTTTCTCTCTGTTGACATAAGACACACCTTGAAGGAACTGAAGTGTGATGTTTATACTGACTGGACTGCTGTACTATGTCTTTAGTGTCATGGAATTTTGTTAAAAACTTGTGTACATAACAAATATGGAGTTACAAATACAGATATGGGCTACAGAAATGAAACAAGATGAGCTCTGTTACGTTGGACTGCAGGCTGCAAAGCTCCAATTTGTTAGCTACAAAGAAATGAGCTACACAGAGGGGTTCAGAGAAGATGGCCTAGATGGGGTGAGCAGTGTGTAGGAAATCTGCAGAACAGTGGTTTTACTGGAGCACACGTGGTAGAGAGCCAGGGAAACCTCACCTTTGTACTCCTGCACAGGACTGCCCCAAGGAAGTGTGTCGGAAATACGTGTTTGATGTGTTTAGTGGAACTCTTAAGGGCTGTGATGAACACGTTTCTGCTGTTTATTATTGGCAGGCCTCGCAAAGGAATTCTCATTTTATTTGGAATCCAGGAGTGGTTTGGGGAACTGGCAGTGGGTTAGTATCTGCAAAGCTCCAAGGTATGTGAAGTGCTCAAGGTGCCTGCACACAGCCTAATACACTGTTTGCAAATGGCTGTGTCGTGTCACTTGCTGGGACGTGCCAAGCCCTGCGATAAAAGCTGGGCTGTGACACTAAGCTGTTTCTGGAGTACATATATTTTAGCAGGACTCTGTTGATCGTGGATCACTTGTACATTGCATCCTTGTGGCTATGTAACATAACAACCTCTCTCTTTCTCTGACAAAATAAGCCAAATTCTGGGACATGGGTGTTGTGAAGCAGAAAAAGAGCCAGTGTATTGTTCTGCAGGTGTTCAAGGTACAGGCTCAGCTGTGGGCATCGTGGAATGGGATGTATCTGTGTTTTATTTCCTGCCCACTTGATGAGTTCTGTGCTCACAGTTAACCAACCCCTCCATAAGTAGCTAAGAAACTCCTAACAGCCTCCTGAAGTGAGGCTGCATTATGAGACATTGTGTTGGTTTTGCCCCAGATCTGGCACATTATCAATACACTTTTTTATTGTCTCTCCCTCTCTCCATATTTTATTTTGTTTGGTGTGTTTATCTGTGGCCACTGGAAAAGGGAACTTCAGCTTATGGCACTGTGCTGTCTTCAGAATCAAGTATGGGATGTTTAGTGTATTTGGGGCAGATTTTTAGGCAACTGTGTAAAATGAAGGAGATAATCACTTGATTTAAAAAAAAAAAAAAACAACAAGCATTGCCACCGTTTTTATTTCTCAGAGTTAGAAATGTGGAATAAATTTTGTAAGGTATTGAAACAAAAAATGCATGAAAGCTTTTGCCTTTTTAGAAAAAGTTATGCTTAAATCCTCTTAGGAGCTATATTAACATTAATAGTCTTTTTTTCCTAGGTGGTGGCATTAGCATGCACATCAAAAATATTTGTTAGCAAACTGACAGGTATTTTGTGATTACTGCCTTTTCATTTCACACACGTAGGTTAAACATACAAGCAAAGGGTTCAGTTCACCCTTTTTTTTTCCCCCTGCCCTTTCTAGCATAAAGTACATAAACCTTGGAAGATAATTTTTAACCTAGGAGTTACCCATTCATTAGCAGAGTTGAAAGCAGGATACATTAAGTAGTTGTTTCCTGACCTCGGAGAGAGCTGCCTGTGTGCTCTCAGATCTGTGTCCAATAATTGGTCCTACCTAGGGGGAAGAAAAGAAAAAAGAAACTACACAAACTGACTGAATGACCACTGAAGGGTGCTTCCAGAGTAATAGCTGGCTTCTGGCAATGCTCCTGTTCATGTGACATTGTTTGAAATACCTTTCATGTTACCTAGGGGTATCTTCTACCTTAAGCTTTTAAAAGGTCATTGTTGAAAAGCAGGAATATTGATTAGTTAGTGGGCTAAATTTTTAATCTAAGTGTTTATGTTGTGATCAAAAAATGTTAAAGGACTTTCAATAAATGAAAATGTGTGTGTGTGAGATTTAGTTTTCTGAACTTTATTATCTACAGGTATACCTGCTGATATCTAGCAGACTGCTAATAGCAAAGACTGCTCTTTAGTTAAATTACTTAAATACTTTTTCTGCAAGTTAGGACTTTAGAGTTATCTTTAGACAGAGTCATGCCTATATACAAAATCTGCTAAATCTGTCAGGTTGATGCTTTTGCCTTGAGCCAGCTGCCATGGCCAGGCAGTCCATTCTAACTCCCTTTAGTCTATCTCCTCAAATACATGCACAATGCCTTTGTCCTGGAGAATCAGTCTGGAGTGCCTTCAGTTTTGTTCACTTTAACTTAGCCTAAGCTGACTTGAATGCAGTGAATGCAACTATAATGTGAATGCTATGTCAAAGGAGAAAATAATCTTAGAACTGTAAGGAATGATGCTTTTTGGAAGGTTTAGTATGTGTACTTTAAAACGGAAATTTGATTGATTCTTTGACATTTTTCTTCTGCTCTTCTGAAGTTAATAAACTCCAGCATAAGAAGAAATGAGAGCATTTGAAAAACTAGCTTTTTTCTTTTATGTAATTTGTTTACATTTTACACTTCACATACCTTGATTGGTGTGCTGGTTTGGGCTGGGGTGAAGTTGATTTTCTTCACAGTGGCTGGTATGGGACCATGTTTTGTATTGGTGCTGAACACAGGGTTGATAATATAGATTTGTTTTTGTTGCTGCTGATCAGGGCTTACACAGAGCCAAGGCCTTTTCTGCCTTTTGGACTGCCATGCTGGCAAAGAAATTGGGGGCTGGGAGGAGACACAGCCAGGACAGGTGACCCAAACTGACCACAGGGGTATTCCAGACCGTGTGAAGTCATACTCAGTATATGAAGAGGAGGAAGAAGGAGGAAGGGGGGTACATTTGGAATTATGATATTTGTCTTCCTCAGTCACTGTTACATGTGATGGGGCCCTGCACTCCTGGAGATGGCTGAACACCTGCCTGCCCATGGGAAGCTGTCAATTAATTCCTTGTTTTGCTTGTGTGCATGGCTTTTGCTTTCCCTATTAAACTGTCTTTATCCCAACGCATGAGTTCTCCAGATTTTACCCTTCTGATTTTCTCCCTGATCCCACTGGTGGGGGAGTGAGGGAGCAGCTCTGTGGGGCTTGGCTGCTGGCTGGGGTTAAACCATGACAGTCCTTTTTGCACCTAAAAAAGGGGCAAACCACAGACACTTCAGGAAGTTCATGCTTACAGAAGGGAAAAAGGTAGGACTGAAAAAAAGCAAAGCTGGGGAACTGCTACAGTAAGGTACAGTAAGGGAAAATTTGTACCTACAAGACATTCCAAATACATATCATCGCATGTCTGTTTTGCATTTCTCTTCTATGGGAGGAGGTTAAATACGCAGTCAGAATAGGCATCAACATCAGAGATAGAGTTTCTCGATGGGCCCTTATTTTTCTTTCAGTTTTAACCTGCCCTTTCTGAGGTTAGATCATGTATCTAAAATGTTCAAGAATAGAAAATGTTGGAATGAGCTTCCCTACAGGTGGGTTAGTGCCTTTGAGGTTAGCCAGTAGATGTCATCACAAGACTGATGTCTTGTCCGGGAGCTGTGCAGCACCCTTCCCTAATCCTGCACACACTTGCCGGCTCACGACTGGCAGAATCCTCATTGCAGCACTTTGTGTAATTTCTGGCTGGCAGCGCGTGTGGGCTAACAAAGTGGTTCAAAGCATAAGTCATCTACAGAGGATGTGCCACTTGCTGAGACACCTTTCCAACAAACTGATTCTCCTTGAGCTCTGCTGGTAGTGTGTGAGAAGTTTAAAAGATATTTTTCAGCAGAGGAAGGTAACAGTGATGCCTGTGGGAATTAGGAAATAGCACTGACAGTAAACTCACTAACGTAAGAACTCATTAGTGTCTTATAGATAAGACCATAGATATATTTACACCTACAGCTGCAGAATCTCGCCTGTATACTGTGTTCCAGAATGGAAGGGTGTAATCTGAAAAAGTGTCCAGTGTTAATCTTATGCTGTCCTTGCTGAATAATAATAGGAAATTTACCATTGATTTAATAAGAGAAAAAGAAGGGTTTAAAAAAAAATCCTTTCCTGAATTTTAATTTTAAAAACGCATCCCCAGTCCTTATAATCAACCAAATTGTTTTAAGAATGGATTGCCTAAATATACATGCCTTGCAATAATCCAAGTAGAGTAGTACCAGGAGGTAGCCTTCTGGTCTCTAGATGTCTCTTCACAACAATCCAGGTTTTCCATAGGTCCCAAAGCCAGCCTACATTGATGGTTTCCATATCCATCTTAAATTGCAGTAGTTGTCAGTGCTTTGGCATCTAAATCGCATCAATGCAGTATTCTTTTTCTTCTGAAATCTGTAAGCATGCTTAGAGCAGTTAGCATATGTATGACCTGCCCTGTATATGCATCTCAGTAAGTTCTGAGGCCCTCTCAGACAATCATCACAGGGCAGCTGTGGTGGTTTAAGATGTCCTTGTCCTTCAGCTGTTCAGTATCAAACCTCTGCTGAAGGCTGCATCCTCACACAGGATGAGAGAAGACAACAGAACTCTCTTTCTCTGGTTCAGCATAATGCTACCTGAGTTACCTTAACTTGGTGAAGAGGCTTTAAGTTAAGCTGGTTAATTTGTGCTGGAGTAGAGGAGAGAGGTTCACGAGATCTGTTTATTTAAGTTGCTAGAGGAAGCGTTCAGCAAAGGGGCAGGAACAAGTAGCCAAGGTATATCAGCTTCTATTACCATCTCATTCATTTCTTTAATGAATGTCTGGCTGCAGCCAGACATTCATTAAACTAAATATAACAATTTAAACAGCTGCAGTGATATAGCTAATCTTCTTCATATGCTCACTCACTGTAGTGTTTTACAGTATTGCCCCTATCCAAGACTAACTGGACACCAAAATCTCTGGCTTGCCATTTGCTCATCTTTCAGGATTCCCAGCTGCCCCTGTCCAATAAATACATGTATACTGGAGTGTGACTTCAGTGCCCTGAAACCAGAAATGAAGACGCAACATTAAATGCTCTGCATTTTGCATCATAGCCTTATAAAACAGGAATTTTATTGATTCTCACGAGAGTTTACTTGAACTCAAGAATCCTTTTAGACTTTGGACGTGTAGCTGCTGTGGAATTTCCACCTGTCTGTAGTAATTCATAATCTTCCTATAGCATCTAAGTTCAGTTTTCCTTGGAGTGTGCAGCATTTTGTTTACTGCAATTTGTCCATGACAAGTCCCATAGAAAGCAGCATGGCCCATGGAGAGCTGCCAGGGAGATTCTGGCTCAGAGAAAGAGAGAAGCCCCTCTCAGAGTTTTCTGGCATGAATGCCTGTCTGGCCAGCTTTGCCAGTACTGGGGAGGACAGGTGGGAAAGCACCTTCTCCCCATCTTCATTTTGTGTTCCTCTAGTCCGTAGTGCCAGTCCTTCCTTTCATGAGAGGACTAGGTCTTTAAGGGTGTCCAGTCCACAGTAGTGAAGTGACTGCTTGTGTACTACTTTTGTTATCTGAGGCAATCTGAGAACAGGCTAATACTAGTGTTGCACTAAGGACGGCTTAGCAAAAGAAAGCAAAGTATCCTGGCAGGAGGAAAGTGTCACCTCCAAAGGGGAACTCGTTGTAGTAGTAGAGAGTACTATTTGCTTGTACAAATGCTGCAATAAAACAAACTTACTGGTTACTTGCCATAAATTGCTTCCATGGTGCTCTTTCTTCCAAATCTTTTAGGCTGCCTGATAATAACCTACTTGTGATAATTCTTGTATAAAATGAAATACCTTGTGTTATAATGTCTCTGTTACTCTTTGCAGGAACTTCATTTTTATTATTAGAGACCAATTTTGACATTTTCAAGTTTTGCAAATTTTGTATTTATTTCGATGCCTGAATTGACTGTTTGGTAAAGACTTTAGTCCTAAATGTACAAATAACGCCAACAAATCTCTTTAAAATGCAGGTTATTGCTATTGAAACTGTCACTTTGAGAATTATGATAAGATTACAACGTCAATCATGACAGAGGCTTTGTTAGATGAAAACATGTGACACAATAAAGCATCCAGCATAAAGTTTTATTGTCACTTTGTTCAATTTGTAAAACTGCTTCATGACCATTTTGCAAGATATACGGTATTTGCATGCTGTCTTTAGTTTGACTTACCAATCAAATAGTTAACTGGTCTCTTTCCTTCCCCTATGCTATGCCTACAGTTGAATAAGGAGTACACAGATGTTGCTTGTGGTAAAATCATGCAACTGTAAGCACAAGGAAAGTTAGAGTGAAGGATGGAGACTGCACTTTTGCAGCAGTTTTCTGGCAGAGGATTAATAATCTACTGTTAAATAGAAATGGGCATCTGAAAGTTTTACAAGTTACATGGTTTTGAAAACCCATCAAAAGGGCATTAAAAGAATTTACAGCTGAACAGATGTCCAATACAGTATTCAGCTGTCTTGAAATAAGAATGGATAAACTAAAAAACTTCAGAAATGTTTTGGGGACTGGGAAACAGAGCTTGAAAACCATATTTGCTTAATAGCATATGCAGAAATTTGTGGAACTTCCTGTTAGTGACTGAGTTTATTGATAGCTCTCTGTACTGTTGTTATTACTTTACATTCCAATTTTTTGTTTGTTGATAATCATAGTTAACATTTACAGGATTTATTGTAATGTTTTTAGGTTTAGGAATCTGGCTTGATGGATAAACTGTCAGTTTCATTTAAGATGTGAGCCTGTGGAGATGGCAAAGAGAATGTGTTCCTGATAAAGCACAGGGAATTGCACTGGGGCAGGGAAGCAGCCCTACAAGACATGTCGGGACATGACTGATGGTGTGGCTATTCTCTTCTGTGTTGGTTCTTACTACACTCCCCCCGCCCTCTTCCTATAGTACCCAAACACCTTTCAGTAGTACATGAGCAAACACGATTAGCATCTGTCACAAAATGTTCTTTCTTTCACCCTTTCCTTGGGGCAGAATTGTGTGTGCAGTGTAACCTAGCGCCTTTTTTTTTTTTTTTTTTTTTTAATGTATTTGTTACATTATTATATGTTTGTTAAAGAGAAATCAAAGGTGTATACTCTGACTCAAATTAGAAGATTTGTGATGGTTCTTTTTTCCCGGGGGAGTTCATTTCACAAACTCAGACCAGCTCCCAAGCAAGCTGTGTTTCCTGCACGGACAGGCTTTACCTTCAGGAGGAAAAAAAAAATCTATTATGCCTGAGGAGTATTGACTAGCCAGTTGAACTGGAGCTTTAAGCAGTGTTTTAAATATGCTCAGCCCAGAATAATGGACCCCTTGAAAGAATGTTTTTTGGTTTAAACGTAAGTCAAAGTTCACTGTGAAGTCATCAAAAACTGTTTAACAAAAAGACTGGACACACCCTTTAAAGTCTCTGTTGGTCAGATGAATGGGAGTGTTTGGTTATTATTTAGCATTCTCTGTTGACTGAAGGACACATGTTAAAGATATATCGCATCACTGTGACCATGAGAAGAGTGATAAAAACAAGTATAGCCCTTTTTTTCTGTAATTAATGATAAAAGCAAAGCCTTGCCCTGTGACATAATCCTTCTTTTTGCTTTCAAACATAAAACAATCCTAGTTGTTTCTGAAGAAACCTATTTTTAATACATTATTACAACCAAAATTAAGCCTAAGTTACCATCATCAAAATCAGAAATAGGCCAAATACACATTCGTTTTTCAAAGTTAGTATCTTGGACACAATGAAATTTGGTTTCAGTCCTGGCCTGCCACAAAACCTGATTTAAAGCTTTCAGACACAATATGGCTCTAGGGTAAAAACACTTGCTCCCAAATGTTCAATCTAATATGTGCTTCCTTATACTTTCTTTAGAGATGCCACCTCTCATGCAATGATATCTACAAACAGTGCTTCCTTCTAGCTGTTTGCTTATAAGTTTGCTCTCGTCCATTCCTTCAGCATGCTGAACTATCACCCAATTAAGAGGAAGGTTTAAGACTGGTATGTTGTATCACATACTAGATATACCTGTCTCCAAAGGGAAGCTGGTTAGTGTAGAGATTTTTTAACTCTGAATCAGGTGAGGAGATTCCTATTTATGGTTTCACAGTTACAGTATCAACTTTCATTTATTATTGCAAAGGGCCAAATTTTCAGGCTTGACTGATGTTGAAAAAGAAGACATGAGATTTCTTTCTACTCAATGATCATGGCTTTGAATGAGATATGAAATTCTTTCCATATTCTCCATGATCATTGTGCTAGAGAGTATGGTGATTCTCTTACATGCACTGTCAGGTACTTTTAAAACATCTCTGCATTTAAAACTAACTTGAGCAAACAGGAAATTATGAGAGTTTAATTGGTGCCAGAGGTTAATGTGAAATTTATTTTGTCTGTGTGTGTGTCTTAGTTGCATTTACTGTAACATGATCAAGAAGAACAAAGAAAACTAAAGAACACATTGTTCAGATTCATCTTACTCTCAGTGCATTTTCTTCCCTATGTTTGCCCTGGTGTCTGTCACAGTCAGGCAGATCTGTTTCTTCTCTAATATAAAAGTAAATAATGAAAAAAGGATTTTCCAGCAAATATCTGTTTCTGGGTCAGTCATTCACATAACTTATCCATACAAATACTTTAATATGCATAGGAGTACTGTACTGAAAAAGGTCACCTGTGTGTTTGCAGGGCTAGTGTCATAGAATCATAGAATTGTAGAATGGTTTGAGTTGGAAGGGACCTTAAAGATCACCTAGTTCCAACCCCTCCTGCCATGGGCAGGGACACCTACCACTAGACCTCATTGTTTAGAGCTCTATGCAACCTGGCCTTGAACACTTCCAGGGATGGGGCATCCACAGCTTCTCTGGGCAACGTGTGCCAGTGCCTCACCACCCTCACAGTAAAGAATTTCTTCCTAATGTCAAATCTAAGCCCACTGTTTTACATTTTAAAGCCATTCCCCCTTGTCTATCACTACATGCCCTTGTAAAAACTCCCTCTCCAGTTTTCATGTATGTATAGTACGTATGGAAGGAGCACTCAACTGAAGCATTGCAGAAAGGAGAAATAATACACAGATCTTGATTTTCAGATGAGACCTGTATTCCTTGTCCTCTATTCTTTTGTGAGCTCAAGATGTTAAATGGTTTAGTAAATAGGATACAGTATGGATACATTCAGAAGTGACTCCCTTAATACATTTCTCAAGACAAGGAAGTCTGTGAAAACAAAGTATATTTTTAATTTCCTAATACTTATCTAGATTTTCACATTAACGTATTGGTACAAGTGACATCAACCAAACCAGGCTTCTGTCCATTTAGTTTCTTTTTTGAATTATACATTCACTCTAGAATTCATTCTTTTGAGTGCTTTATAAGCTACGTTTTGTATTTTTAGGTAGGTATCTGTCAGTGTGTATAAAAAGCACGAGTTTAAAAGAATTAATTTTTGTAGAAGGTTAGATTTTTTATGTGTGCTTTTCCTGTTAGGACATCAAATCTTCATTTTGTGGAGTGACTGCTTATCTTTAAAGGGGGTGGGTGGTGGGCAGTTAGATGCAAGGTAATGCCTCAAAAATGATGAAAAGGAGCAAGTTGCAGTGTTTCAGAAGGCTGTGTCGTTAGTGTCCTGGCCTGTGGGTCTGATGGAAATGGGCCTTAACAGAAAGCCTGGCTATCTGTAGAAATAACCTTGGGAAGCATTGTAAGGCGGAACCTTTATGACCTCTTTAAATGGTTGCCACAACAACTCCTGGCTAGTATCAGGAATAATTTTCACTGTTGTTAAAACTGATGTGATTTGTTTCACCATCAAAGTGTGTGTTCCTTGGTTTCACTCTGCCTTAGATATCAGACATAGATGAAGTTGTTTCTTGGTGGAAAAGCATGGAAAACACTTTTCAGGTTGAGGGCCAGATTTACATTCTAACACACTGATTTATACCAGCAAGGAATGTCAGCATGAGGGCTTGCTTTTAGCATCAGGAGACAGCATTGCTGCCAAGCACAGCAGTCCCACTTTCTCTCCACTCCTGGTATTTATCACTGTGCTGATGCCTCCCTTACACTGGCACAAGCACTGTTACTGCTGTGCCATGACCTCTGGGTCAGGGAAAACACCCAGATTAAAATTAAACTGTTTCTCTCCACATTTAGTTCCACAAGAGATCATTTCCCTAGACCGGTTCCTTAAATGGCTGTACAACCACTTGCACCAGCTCCAGGGAGGGGACAGAGCAGGAGCTGGGACTGAGAGCCTGTAGGGGAACAGGGAGTCCTTGATCTCTTCGGCAGCACTTTGTATGTGCTGGATGCATACAGGAAGCTGTGGCTCAGGGATGCATTTTCAGTCAGTTTAATCCAATCTGAGACCAACACTTAAATGGATACTACCTCCTTCAGAACATGTCCTGCTCTGAGATATGTTCCTGTCCCACCCTGTTTGCTTATTGCTTCAGGCTGCCTGTTTGATGCAGGCAAACATCCACCCATTCATCTTAAAGATATGGTGCCAAGAGGTAGGGCTCGCAAATTGCCCTTTTAGCAATAGATGCCATGTAACATGTTTGTTTTTCAATCTGCATACTCCCTTCTCTGAGGAAGGTTTTACATGTAGTTTGTGCTAGATTGAAGACAGATGAAGTTAGATGACTAAACTCAGGTTTCTGAATGCGTCTAATTGTCAAAGATCCCATTGCGGTCCATGAAAAACTAGATGGTAGAGTTTGGAATTACAAAACTATTCAGCCAATGCAAGTGACTTCTTTATGATGAGCTGAATAGTTCTCCAGACACTGTTGAGCATGTTTCAGTTCCCTCAGCATAGGACCAAGTGTACTCTGAGTGCTCCAGCCAACCCGCCTGACCTCTGTCCGACCCTGCCGAAGGGCATGGGTTTCCTGTTAATCATGTGTTATATTTGCCAGCTGTCTGCAGATGTCTCAGATACCTTAAAGGATCTCAAATGACCCTGAATACCTATCTTTAGACATTAGGATACAAATCCACTGACTAGTCTTCTCTGGATATCATGGATGCTTAGGATAACTGTCTTAGGATGCAGACATCTACCTCATCCAAAGTTAGGTGAAACAAATCTCAATAAATGCTTTTCAAAAAAACCTGTCTAACATAACATGAGTGTAATTCAATGCAGTAATGTCTCCCTACATAGAGAGTTCTGGAGAGAAAGTGGACGAAGGCTTCCAGCTGCTGCTGGCAAGAACAGTGAAGGAACTGAAGTTACTAGAACCAGCAGGTCTACAGCCTGGATCACTCCTAAAAGGGCAAGGATTTGGGTTGTGATTATAACTATGAGCTACTTATAACTCAGAGTTATAATCCTACTTAGACAGGGAGGTGTAAGTGTTGTTATTCCAGTAAAGGGTAGCATGAGTATAGAAGTCCGGTGAGAGAGTAGATAAAGGAATTCCACAGACATCAAAAAGAGTTTTCTGCTCAGGATAGCCTTTTTTTTTTTTTTTTTTTTTTTTTTTTTTTTTTTTTTTTTTTACCTATCTCTCTCCGCTNTTTTTTTTTTTTTTTTTTTTTTTTTTTTTTGCCAGAACATTGCTCTCCACAGTCTCTTTACTTACTGGGATATTTCTAGTCAGTCAGGCTGCGTGGAACCAGCAGTGTCCAGGTGTAGCATAGTGTCCCACAGTGTAGTGTCCAGGCCAAAGGCTCAATGGACTGCAGGTAAAAGTCTGACTAATGGGAGAAGAAAGGTCAATGAGTTATACCAACTTAAACTGCAGTATTGAAGGTAGGAGAGAATGCCTGACATTGCTGTATTGTTTTCATAGAATGTATTTTCCCTCCAGAACAGGCTGCTTAGTCTTGGTTTACTGACAGAATGTGAAGTTTTAATTATGTGTCTTGGGAAAATGTGTGAACTGATTTCTCCTGTGTGTGCTGTGGGAGCCTGCTGCAGTCCTGGACAAGGTTCATGAAGAATTGCTCTTGGAATTGTTTCTTACAGGGATTGGAGTGTGAGTCGGGTAGAATGGAACCATTAATACATAAAAAATTACTCTGGAGATCTGCAGTATATTTCACTTTGCTTCATCCAGTAAAATACTATTACTATCCATAACTGTAATATTATTATACACGTTACTGATTTATTTTAAACAGCCAAAGAGAATTAATCCTCAGCCTGTTACCTACATTCTTCCAGCCCTGAATGAAGACTTGAATTCTCTGTAAGATGAAAAATAAATCCCAATGCAGAACTTCAACATTTAAAAAATGGTAAATTTGTATGAGTATGGTGCTGTGAGCACATTTATTCCCATATTGGTGATATGAAGTGAATATCACTGCTAAGCAGCTACTACAGATTCTGTGATGGCAGAGAAGCACAAAAACTGTGGACCGGGTCTTTATCTTAAGGAGCTGTTGTTGCTTCATTTGCTTCAACAGAGCTGCAGAACGAGACCGATTTTGAATACAGAGTGAAGGCACTGTACTCAATGAAGTTCAACTGAGTGTTCACGCTGTGTGCATTCCTACATAAGCCTGCGTGTATGTATCTATAGGGACTTATGTATTCATGTATAATTCTTTTGCTTAAGATACATACAGAGAGAAAGAAAGAGACTTGCAGTGTAGGAACTTATTAAAGGGTATTCCATGAAAGTAGTGCTTCTCAATTTTCTTTGTTAATCTAACTGTGTACAAAGAAACCTGGCTTGAGTTTGTCAGGTGAAATGCACATGGCTTCTTAAAATTATGGGATACATAGCTGTTGGGAAGAAATTCATATTCTTCCCAAAACTTACATGAAAAATGTAAATCCCATGGTCGAAAAACGTGGTGTCAATCATTTGAACATATCAGGTGTAAAGTTCTTTAGCATTAATTATATTCTCCATATTCCACACAAATCACCCTTAATACATTGATGTTAGCTCATACTGTTAACTCATGTTGACTTATAAATTAACATTCATACTGCATTGTTTGCTGATGATTGCACTTTGCACTGGCTATTGGGCAGATTCAAACCATAGAAATGAATGCTGGCCTTGAGTTCACTGTTGGTGTTTGCAGTATAGTGCTGAAATGCTAGGAATGGAGGGAATTGTAGAAATAATATTCTCTAAAGCACGCATGTTTGTAATTTTTCTTCTCCTGTATTAATAATAATATTCTGGTGTAGGTTAGAACATATAAATATTATACTTACTACAGTCAAGAGATTTATACCTTGTTGAGTATGTCTCTGAAAGAACTCTAAGCACTCTAAGCTATTTGCTTGACACACTATTGAGTTTTCATAGGAAAATAATGAAAGTTTTCACTGTTCTATTTTTGACCCAAATAATACAGATTTCTTGACTATTAAGTGTCAGAACATTTTGTGTATTGACTCAAATACGGAATTGTACAATCATAGAATCATTAAGGTTGGAAAAGACCTCCAAGATTATAGAATCCAACTTTCGACTGAACATCACCATGTCAACTAAGTGCCGTGTCCAGTCATTTCTTGAACACTTCCAAGGATGGTGACTCCACCAGCACCTCAGGCAACCTATACCTGATACCCTTTCACTGAAAAAAATTTTTTCTTGATATCATACCTGAACCTCCCTTGGTACAGTTTGAGGTCATTTCCTCTTGTCCTGTCACTACTGCTTAAAATAAGAGGCCGACCCCCACCTTGCCACAACCTCCTTTCAGGCAGTTGTAGAGAGTGATAAGATCACCCCTGAGCCTCCTCCTTTTCAGACTAAACACTCCAGCTCTCTCAACCACTCCTTATATGGCTTACTCTCTAGACCCTTCCCCAGCTCCATTGCCCTTCTCTGGACTCTCTCTAGCACCTCAAAGTCCTTCCTGTAGTGAGCAGTCCAGAACTGGACATGGGATTTGAGGTGTGGCCTCAACCAGTGCTGAGTACAGGTGGGCCATCGCTGCCCTGGTCCTGCTGGCCACACTATTGCTGATACAGGCCAGGATGCCATTGACATTCTTGGGCACCTGGGCACACCCTGGCTCGTGTTCAGCTGATGTCAACCAGCACCCCCAGGTCCTTTCCCGCTGGGTCACTTTCCAGCCCCTCTGCCCCCAGCCTGCAGTGTTACATGGGGTTGTCGTGACCCAAGTGCAAAACCTGTAGCTTGACCTTACTGAACCTCACACAGTTGGCCTCAGCCCACCAATTCAGCCTGTCCAAATCCCTCTACAGAGCCTTCCTGTCTCAAGAAGATATGCAGCAATCTTCTGCATCATATCAAACTTAGTTCTCTTTCCATTATGCTACATTACGATTATTTGAAACATTTTACAAAATTCCACAGAATACTTGATTACTGCTGACTTTATATATATTTATAGGGGTTCACTTGTGTGTCAACCAAAGACAAAATAATAGTAAAAACTATTAAATACTAGATTGCAGAGAGCATTCAGGAATTCACTGGATTAATTCACAGTAAGTTTTGCACTATTTCTATTAATATGGATTTGTGGGGGTTTTTTTGATTTTTTTTTTAATTTTTCGATCAGTGGGTATGCAAGAACACTAAGTGACAGGGCATATTTTATCATCAAATTTGATTGGTGTAAGCAGAAATTTAGATTTTATAAAGACAGCTTCACTCAGCACTGTATGATATAAGAAGAGACCACATGTTTACTTTAAAGTTGAAATGTAATATAGCCATAGTGGGATAGGCTCAAATTTCGACTGTTAATCTGGAATATTTTCATCATTATATATATGTGTAAGTATATTTACATGTAGTACAAACCAATATGCTTTTATGTTGAACTTCCATGTGCTTCTGCATAACATTTCTTTTATTCAGATCTTGTTGCACACTTGGTAAGGGAGCAAAGAGTTAACCTAAAAGGTTATAGCTTTCCCCATAGAGTGTACTGTCCAAATCTCATTCTCAAGCTCTCTTAGGAAGAAGAAGTTTAACCATAGTTGGAATGAAAGTCCAGGCCCACTTTCATGCCATGCGTTTTGCCAGCCTGTTCTCCAGTAGATTTAAAAAAACTCTTCTGCTTATCAAAATGTGACTCAGAGAAAGCAGTGCCCTTTGAGGACACTGGTGTGAAAACTGGCTGTGAAATTTGTCTGACACCCATGGCTAGCATGTCTCTAGTTGTTGAATAATGTTAAAGGAAACCTTAAAAAAAAAGGTTGGAAGACTTGACCTCTATTATATGTCTGTGTAAGCAGCTACTGTATTTACCCCGAGAAGGGCATGTGATGACAGACTGGGGAGAAAATGGTTTCTGTGGCCACACATGAGTAGGAAAGAGAGAGACAAGTGTGTCCAACAACCTGTAGAGTGCACTGTCAAAAAACACTGAGAGAACCTGAGATGAAATGTACCCTCGTTTATTTCCTGCTAGCCAAAACTAAACCTTTTCTGTCAATGGAGAAACATACTGAGCTACTCAAGACAGAGCTTAATGAACTATCTCAGGAATCAGCAGGGTTGAGGAGGCTCAGCAGAGCATCAAACTGGTAAAGCTTTGCCTCTGACGGGGCTGAGTCATGTGGCATTATCGTTGTGCCATGAAGAGGTACCTGCTCAACTGGAGCTTGTTTGTGTGGCTCTAACAGAATGCACATACTGTGTCTTGCCCCCATGTTCATGTGCAAAACCACGTTAAGATATCTTGGTGATTGTAAATTGAAATACCTGTTCAATAAAAGAACTACAACGTAGGCCTCTTTAATGTAAGCACATACTAAAGCAAATGTGTCTGCATTGTACAGGTAGTTTTTGAGAGAGTACACACACATTTCATTTCACTTTTCCCTCCAATGTTCTTTAACATAAGGACCTTTATCAAACTTATCCTGAAAGTTGCTCATTAACTAGAAAGTGAAAAGCAAGTGCTTTCCCATGGTTATGTTAGATTGTATTAGCCTCATTATCCTCCCAAGAACTTACTCAGTGATATGTGAAGAGGTGAAGAACAGAGGTATTGCTTATGTCTCAGCAGCTAAGAAATCTAAAAGTTAGATTAATTTATTAACATGAGGTAAGAATCATGTCCAAAGGATCAGAAATATGTTTGGACAAAAATATTTCAAGGTCACAATATGATCTCTTGAGATATTTGATTTAAAATGTGTAAGACCTAAACAACTTATTGTGAGACCTCCTTTGGACTACGGCACCCAGTTTTAGAATCATAGAATGGGTTTGGGTTTCGAAGGACCTTAAATTTCATCTAATTTCAAACATTTTGTTCCATTTAGTCAAAAACCATCTGTTCAACAATTTTTGGAGTGTTCCACCGTAGTAGATGGAGACGAGGGCAAGAAACCCCTGCTTTTGTAGGTGGAGATTAGTGAGAATATCCCTTTGGTCAATTTGGATTAGCTGTCCTATTTGTGTCCCCTGCCAAGATCTTGCCACCCTCAGCCGACTGAGGATGGCAGAATGTTGGCAAGACAGTGGTGATGCTGTGCCAGTGCTGCTCAGCAGGGCCAAAACATTGGTTATCAACAGCAGTGCAAAAAACAGGTCTGTGAGGGCTGCTGGGGGAAAAATGAACTCCATCTCAGCCACACCCAATGCAA
Organism: Eulacestoma nigropectus; assembly: GCA_013397775.1. NCBI lineage: Eukaryota > Metazoa > Chordata > Aves > Passeriformes > Eulacestoma > Eulacestoma nigropectus. Next base: position 213,978 of record VZTE01002784.1, on the reverse strand, counting down.
CCTTACAAATAACATTAGTAGTATTTTCCCTCTTTGAAAAGGCAGGAGACAGTGTCCTAGATAGATAAGTGATTTTTTAAAATTGGCAATGTAGTAGGCACTTCTTTGGAAGGCTTAAGGCTAGAGCCCACCCTTCCAAGTGACAAGATAGGAGTGACCAGTAGAGTTAAAGCAGGACAATTTCTCTAGCACAGAGAAACCTATAGCAGGTAGGAAGTCAAGAATATGACTTATCAAGTGTGTGGGCATTTGTATGAGTAAAGTTAAATGTGCAAATGTTAGAGTGATGGAGATTTTATTATGGATCGCCAAACTTTTCAGGTCTAAATAAGGAGTCCCTGCCATATTTCTGTTTAGTGTGTGTGGCATAGATTGTTTTGCACAGGAGGATCAGCAGTGTATTGCTTTCAAACTGACCAGCTGGTTACTCAGTTTTCATAGATGGGCTGAAATGTACATCTTTCCAGAGGTGTCAAAGAGACGCCCAGCAATCAGTGACATTTTATATACTGCACAGTTATCTGTATGAAGATCAATAGCTTTGCCATCCCATTTTCTGCTGTTAACTCCATTCATATCCACACCTATTTGATCCTATAGAACAGAGAAAGAAATCCCGTGAGTGTAAGTGATGCACCTCTTATGCACCTCTGATTAATCAATCCTGCTAATTAAGGCATCCATTTGCTTTGAGAATTAGGGTAAGAAGAGAAAGAAGTATCTTTAAAAGACATCCAGGGCAGAGGTTTTCATAGGTAGCTCTATGGCAGTCAGTAACTAGAAGGGTTTCTGTAACCATCTATACTTAAGCATCTGGGAGTTGCCCAGGCTGATTCCACCTGAGATGTCCTGTTAATCTCACTGAGCTTTGTCATCTTCTCACCTCTGCCCTGTGCTCCAACCTCTGCTGTATCCTCTATTGTTCATGGCCTTATGGTCCATGGGGCTTCTGTGGCATTCCTGGAGTGGGCTTCATGAGCCCATGGGCCTCAGTCTCCAGCATGTTGTTGCGTCCTACAAGAAACAGAAATCCTAACAGGTAGCAAGGGCACTGTCAGATTTAGTGGGGGAAAGAAAATAAGTGTTTTGAACAGCCATGAAATCAGTTTAAAATAACAAGTTTAACACCCCCAGCCAAAAGGAGGAGGTAGGTGATGACAGCTCAGCACTGTGTCATCAACATCATTCAGATTGCTGCAGGCAAGAGTTTTCCCAGCAACTTCCCAAGTGCCCCCCATGGCGCTGCAGCCTGGGGAACTGCCCTGGTTTGTGTCTCAGCAACCTCAGCAGCTACAGAAGGTGACATGTGGGAGGCTGAGGTCATGTCCCAACAGGTGAGCGCTATGCAGCTCCCTTTCAAGAAAGGGTGGGAGACAGCTTTCTTTAAAACATTTAAACATTTGTGCTGGCTGGCAAGTTCAAACTGCTGTGTTCGCACCTCTGCATGTTTCTGTACGAACACTAAGGCAAAATATGTAAACTTGAGACCAGAGATACCCAGGTTTTCACCTGCCTGTATGTGATAGCCAGCAAATTTGGTGGGAAATGGACTTGACTTAAGAAAAACATTGCCTCCCTGGCCTTTGGGAAAAAGCTGAAGGATTTTAATTTCTTAATACATGTGGGAGAGCAGTGGTGGAAATCTTCATCAAGGATTTTTCAGAAGCTCAAGTGATGCCGTATCAACTTAAATAGCTAAAACAGTAATCTCTTCAAGCTGAGTAAAATGTGAACCATACATAAATAATTGGTTAAAATCTGTTGTATAATAAAAACAAATTTGATTTTAAAGATGCAATTTTTCTATTGCTGATTTTAATTTATTTGCTACTTATCTCAAAGTATAAGTGAAGATTTTATACAGAGAGGAAGAGGTAGAAAGAAATAATGTGTTGGAAGCAACATACTATCAAGATTGAGTTGTCATAATTTCACAGTCAGTTCTGTCCCCTGTCCTTCTGCTTTATGTCTGTTGAGCTTCTCTTGGAAAACTCATAATGTTCATATTATTCTGGACTCTCATCTCTACTCTTCATTTCTGAAGTACTTTTGTGCACTCATTTTTAATATTTAAGTAGATTTCTGACATCTTGGCTTGCATCTTTTGAGGAATCTTTAGTTTCTTCTAGTTTTATTTTTTTTCCCTCTTGCAATATACATTGTGACTGCAACATGGGAATTTCAGATAAAATAATCCAGGAATATATTAAAACTACTACCTTAGGAATAAACAGTTCTGCCCCTTAGGATAGACCTCAACTAACACTAAAAAATTGGTCATGATATAAAAAAATTAATGCAAAAATATTTTATTCCTCAGCAGAACTAATATCTTTGACTACTTTGCAAGGCTTGTCTTAAGTAAAGTTAGTGACTTCAAAAGGAATCCCTTTTTGTTCTTGTTTATATCAACAATTTTGTATGTTTTCTGTTTTTTAATCTGCCCTTGCTGAGCAGGACTAAATCACCTGCAAAATGTTAGAGGTTTAACATAGCTTAAAAAGGATGAAAGGCACCACAAAGGAGTTTCTCTGGTTAAATAATATTAAAAGTTAAGTATTTGAGATTACCTGGTACTTCAGAGAATTACTCTGAAGGGAATTAAAAATAAATGTTGAATGAATCTGCCTGACATTTGTTCTACTTCAGTCAGTCGAGCATTTTATTTGTTGTATTGCCAGAACAGAAAAAGAACCAAAATTCAAGTCTCTGGAAGTAAATTCTTAATTAAAAAAACCAGTTCTATCACTTTGACACAGAGTTAAAAGAATGCTTTTTGTATCAGTGCTCAGTGAGTTATAGCAAGTCCAGTTGATAAAATGGAAACACTATTCCAACTTGTTTAGAGTAGACTTTGCAAATAACAACAGCCTCTTTAATCCCTCTTGCATAAATTTTCCTCTTAAGTCTGTAAAATTTAAGATTTATGAGTTTGGATTGTGATATGAAATGGAGAGGAATTTTCTGCAGACAGTGTTCAACACTAGAGTTGAAAAGTTCAATTACTTCTTCTTCAAGGGAAATTTGCCAATTTGGAACAAAAAAACCAATTTGAAATTCATTGTGAAAAATAAGAGACCCCGTTTTCAGATGGTACCCATTCATGCGCCGTGGTTTTAAGCATGAGAAGGATTTTGCAAGCACTGAAATATTAGGCTCGTGTGTAGGAGTTTGCAGTAACAGGTTCTAAATGAAAATGTAATTTAATGAAAGGGAAATTGGTCTATTCTTTTCCCGGAACAGAGGAATTTCTTAAAATAGTACAGTATGGAGTGAGATAATATTTTGACTGTAATTATATTTCTCCTGGCTCCTGTTCTACTGTAATGTCTTTCATTTGTGAGGTTGCAGTACACTTCTCTGTTATTACTCATAAGTTGACCAGGGCTTAGGATGTGCCATGATCCTCAAATTTAACACTTTGTCTGAGTAGGCTTTAAATGAAAGTAGTTTTCCTATGGGCTAATACATGTGTAGCACTACTGTAAAGGTATAAACCAGAAAAAAAGTCCCTTATGTGACAGTAACTAAGCTGGTTGAGCTAAACCCGTTATTCTGTGAGCCGAGGAAATTCAATCCAGCCAGAGCCTCTTGGGAGAAGTTGTCTGGCGCCACAAAACAAATTAGTAAGCAGAGACCCGAAAACTATTAAGTTTATTTTAAGAATGTGTTGTCAGATATCTAATAAATTTACTTGTTGCTGCAGGCCATGCATGTATGAAGCCTTAACTGATCCAGGTGGTGTTTTTTTCCTTCAGAGGGAGGTGCAGGGTGTGGATCTTTGGGAAAAAGGTATTGTGCTTTAGGTAGTACGGGCATTGTTTAATGATAGATGTGACAGCTTGAGTGGTGTGTTTGGGTTTTCTCTGTTAATACTCCCAAGGCAATTTAAACTAATTTTCTCATGCGAAGTTAGTTAGTGACTACACCAAATGCTAATTAGTTTAATGGCAGCATGGAAATAACTATAGTAACAGGATAGTTGTTCTAAACTGAATAGATTTCTTTTGTTGCTATGTTTAAATATTCTAAAGATTACTTTTAAAGTGTTTAAATTTACATGTTTACCATATTACAGTTCAGTTGTGTCTTTGAGTTTTCTCAGGACCCTGAGAAAGAACCAAGAAGACAACTTAACTGGGTTTTAGTTAGCCATATAGACTGGTGGGTTGAACACACTCCCTTTACATTCGATGGAGTGGGTCAGCTCTTTCCAGAGGGTGATCCAGCTGTTTATATCAGATGTACCGGCAGTTCCTGAAGGTGTAGTTCTTTCCATTCGTTGTGCCTAGACAGCTAGCTTAAATGAAACATACGCTTTTTATAGGATAACATTAGATGATATGAATCCTACCTTTAAGGAGGATCTCTTGTAAGGATCTCTAAGACAGATCTCTTGTCTTCATCTTTTGTGGAACAGGAGCCAGTTGGTTATGTTCCCGTGCTCTGGGACCCGAGCAAAAACATACTGTGTTTTGCCAGGAGTGGTTATCCACTGGAAATATTGAACTTGTCGACTCTGAGTTCTTTTCTGCTCAGAAGCAGTGGTCATCCTGCAGAGACAGTCCCTTGCTTACAGCACAGAATCCAAAACCAGCAAGTGTATCTTTTGGATTCCCTAGAAGTCAGTTACAAACTAAGTACTTATTATCCATAAAGGCTTTCAAACAGACACAGTGCTCCAGCATCTTTTTTGATGATTCAGATTGGGTTGCTCTTTATCTGCTTTGCTCTTTCCTTTGAAAAGTCATAGTCGCTTGGTTCAGCCAATAGAGTGACAGTATCCTGGCTCTTGGTGAACTAATTTGTACAGAGCTGATTTTTACTGAAATTAATTTAAAGCTATGAAATGAAGTGGCTGAAGAGCCAGTGCATATTTGCTTCCACAGTTTTTGTTAATGATAATCAGGTTAATCTCTTCATCAGAATCCAGTTAATCTCCTGCAGGAGAACTGGACACAGACTTGAATTGGGAATTCCTTAAATTAACCCAGCGTGAATCTGCAGACTGCACTTGCAGACATCCTTAGTGACGCTTAGTTGAATTTTACGAGGATCCAGATTTAATACGCACTAGCTAACCTTGACATTCATGTCTTGTCTCTCACTTCCTTTTCCTTTTTGTAACAAAGCAGCTACATGGTATTCCTCAGATATTTCTTCTGCTACGTGACTTTAGGCATTTGCTTATTCTGAGCCCTGGCAAATGTGGCCCTTCCAACTTGTTTCTTGGGGTAGACATAAAACAGAAGAAAAAAGGAGTTACAGAAACTACTGAAAGATGGAAACTGTCTGCAGTTCATTGGATACCAGCAATTATACTCCAGGCAAGCTAAGTCCATAATGCTGGGAAGTGTGTGTTTTCTCATGAGAAGTCAGAGAAAGCATTGTTTTAGTCCCTAATCACTAGGGGCTAGTTTAGGGGGTTCGTTTTGGCTGTTTTGCAAATATATTGAGTTACAGTGGCAGATAGAGTGCAGGAGGGTGCAGAGTTCAGCAAGTTGTTCTAGTGATCAGGTCTATTTTAGTATACTTGAAAGACACTTATAAAGGTGAAGCATTTTAAAGATTTTCTGATCTGGTAAAATCATTAAGTTCTTATGGATTGCTAGAGTCAATTCAAAACTTTATAGTGGCATATGTTTTGTGCTGGGTTTACTTAGGCATTTCACTTCTGCAATTTTCATATGAAATTAAGGCAGTGTTATGGGATATTCGTTTTCTGATGGTCAAGCAATTGACTGACCAAGTCCTCTTCCCCCTCCTCTTTTATTCATGTTGTGTAACTGAAACTGGTTTTTCCAGATGACTTGATCTTTTTAGGAATTTCTTATTTGATGACCTATGCAAAAATAATATATCACTGTTTTCTAACAGGCAAACAGTTTGCTGACAGGACTTCTATAAAAACCAATTCCAGGTTACATCTATCTTTGACTTGTCATATGCAGGCAAACCTTTTCAGAGAGTTTTGTCCTCTAAAGCCTCAGTCAGTCATGAAGTCACTCTATGGTTCACCTTACTCTAGATCCTTACCTTCCGCTCCTTACAAAGTTTTTAAATGTGTCTCACAATCCTTGCCATCATTTCTCACTGCATACCATCCTTTCTAGCATCTTCTGATTTAGCACTGCTGCACTCTGATCTCTGGCAAGATTCAGGAAACAAGTTTGCATAACCAAATTAAAGTGGCATGTGCAATTTTATTTTTGAGATTTTATAATTTCTAAAAGCTATACTTTTAATATTTACAGATGTTATGTTTGTGTGGTGCTTGTCTCTACCATGTTGTAGCAGTTTCACCCAGGTCAGGCGTGGGGGAATTCATCTTACCCAGGATTAGATGGCTGTAATAAAAGTGTGTAAAGGGTCACAACAGGAGTTTTTAAAAGCTGCTGAGGAAAAATGCATATATTTTTGCATATTTCAAGGCAAAGCTAATCTCATTCAGAAATAGATGGCTAAATTAAGTCATAGCCTTACAAAATGCCTCTTTCCTGGGTTTGGCTGTAAAGAAAGTTTAGGATTTCTAGCCCCAAAATAAATACCTGAAATTAGGTAAGGTGTATCATGTGCTTCCTGTTCTGTTTTGTCAGAGGTCTGTAATAATAATTATTATTAATAATAATAATAATAATAGTAGTAGTAGTAGTAGTAGCAGCTAATAATAAGAAGAACAATGGTTTTATTCTTTGAGACAGTGGACTGTGAAATGGCTTGTATAAATTAGAAAGCATGTCTTCTGAACATGAAAAAAGAGCACAAAGTGAAGACAGAAAGGTCTAAAATACCTATATTCTTTTCTTAAAATTTTAAATCTGATGGGTTTGGTATTGCACATTCTAAAAGGTGAACATTATATATTTCAGGGACAGAAATAAGTCTGCAAAAATGTAGGCTTGCTGTAACCCCGCTTGTAATACTTTTTTGTTTGGTTGTTGGGGTTTTTTTATTCTAAGAAAAAAAATAGAAAGAAACAGCTGAAAGCAAGAAATAGGTGACGTGAAGACAATACTAAATCTTTTTTATTGGCTTTCTTGTGCTTTTTTTCTTCCTAAACTTTGTTTATAAGAGACTTGTTTGTAAGATGTAGACTGTGTGCCTTTGTCCACAGCACATTTAACCTTGAGTTCTCTGGATAAGAGAACAAATTATGCCAGATTTTCTTTTGATTTCTATCCTCTAGTTAGAATATCTTTTGTCTAAAGGGATGCAAACTCTGCTAGAAAATTTTCCTTTACCTGGGCACTTTCAAATATCTGACATTCTCGTTTCTAGTAAGCTCATGCAGCAGTATTTCTTCTCGCTAGTGGTACTAACAGGTTCTCTCTCCTCTAATAGACAGTAAATTTCCATCCTTTTTATATCTCAGAAGCTTTTATCCTTCTGCTAAATTATGGTCAAATTGGGCAGTGTGTTCAAGATGGCACACAAATTGCTTTTCTCTCTGGATTAGAGAACAAGACGTATTCTGTTACATTTGTCCCCAGAAACTAATGGGAAGACATAACATATGGCTAACCTAATGGGAGTGCTGTTGTAGTTCCTGCTGTAACACTATAGCTGCTGGTTCTGTGTGGTACTCATTAGTTTTTGATATGCGTGTTTGTAGCCTTCCCCTTTGTCAGTAACAGCAGAGATCAAAAGAGCAGAAAGGAGCAGGGTGAGGAGTGCAGGGAGATGCTCCAGTAACCATTTCCCTCCTTTCATTTACACAGTACCTTTGCCTCCATGTGAGATTGCACAACTGTAGTTCCTGGGTTTTTCTAGTAGGCAGGTCAATAAAGAAACATAGAGGCTTATCTTTGAAGCAGAATGAAAGCATATGGAGTGGCTGCCTCATTCTTCAAGAACGGAAGAAACTGGAAGGGATAAACTAACCTTCATTTGTCTCTTCCTCCAGTAATTAAGCCATGAATTAATTAAAATACTTAGATATGTCTCTCTGCTGTTCAGAGGAATTACTTTATTCACTGGCTTGTGTGCAGAAGTGCTAATTTCTAAAGGAAATTTTTTGCACATTTGAGACAGTGGTTACCTGAGCAAAACTTGTTCTGTAGCAGCACCTTGCGGGAAGGAAATCAGACTACAGTCTCCCACACAGGCCAGCGTTCTCAGAAGACAGTTGCTGAGTGAGCCTCTGCCATCAATGGGCTGAACAGCTTATTTTATTATTGCTATAGAACTTAGAGGATTCTAGAGTAATAAAAAAAATCCATTAGGATAATATACAGAAGGCATCCTGAATACTTTTTTTATTAATTCTTGATCTCTTTCTCTTGAGAAGTAAGAAAATTAGAGTACTATGTTTGTATGCATGTAAGATAAAATTTACTCCTATGTGTAGCAAATGTATTATGGTTGAGTTCTTCACTTACTATTTCTTAGTTTTACATCTTTAAAACCTTTGGATTGTGATATCCAGATTGATACACATCTTACCCAGGATACAAGGTTGCATTAACCTCAAAAGGCAGTAATCTTTAACAAAAAAGGAAGGTTATAATTATATCTTTTAATTGTTTTGCAGGAGGCAATAAGCTGAAGAACCAACATTTTCGCCTAAACTGGGCATGGATCTCCTTAGAAAAGAAGTATTACTTAGTAAATGAAGACTCCAAGTATCTTGATGTTGTTCTCAAACGGAGAGGTTACCTGGGAGAAACTTCTTTTATAAGTAAGTTCACTTCTAACCTTATCAGTTGCTTCTATAAATCACTGCCCCCCCAATTGATATAATGTATCAATACAACTATATCATATTACTGCTGTTTCATGCTAAGCAAACTATATTCAAAGGAATATGTTTATTTATTAAAGAGTGTATCTTTTATTATGCTATGTATATGATTTTTTCAGTTATATAGTGAAATTCTTCCTTTTGTGTTTTTTTTTTTTGTCCTCTGCAATTAATTTTTGAATAAACAACCCAAGACACAGTCCTTCTTCCTTTGATTTAATTGATACCACTGTTTATTTGTTTCACAGAATACAGGTCCTATCCAGATCTTCTTTTCCCTTTATTGAAAAAATACAGTTGTAGCAACTGGACAGACAACAATATACGTATATCATTTTCCAGGAAGGCTATTGTGAGCTGGTCTGACCAGCAGCTACAAGCATTAGGCTCATTTTCTTCACTCAGTGTTGGCAATTAACTGACGCTGATACAGGAGGTGTTGAAAACTGTTTGCAGTGTCTGGGGAGTGAAAAGGTGAAAAAAAGGTTGTGTTATCACATTCTTCAACCTCACCCCTGTTTCTAGCTTCTGGATCTGTTCCCATCCTCTGCTACATTTGCGCCAGGGAACATTATCCTTGTACAATCTCACATTGAAACCTATGGTGAGCTTACACTGCTTAGAGAAAACACTCAATTTAAAGCTGTTTTTGCAGAGATATGTAAGCATTTGCCTGGCAAGTTTCTGGTTAGGGCTTTTTCTGATTAAAGTCTGAGTTTCAGGTAGTGAGATGCAGTTGGGATACCTATTTTGGCATGAGATTTAGGGGATATAGACCTTAACAGGATCTAACTTAAAATGACTGTTTTGAACAGTGAACTAACTTTGATAATATATTTATTTTAAAGAAAGAAAACAAATGGAAGAGATAACTTAAATACATAGTTAAGGATGTATGGTTTAAATTAATTACTATACTGAATAACAGATACTGATGTGGCTTCTGATCCTTCAGACAGAGTGTTTACAAAATTCTCTACCTATGGATTCAAGGTCAGTTTCAGAATTGAGCTGACTGAAAAATCAGCAAAACCAGTTTGAATAACTTGCCTCTGACTACCTTAATCTTGCAAATGGAATTACAGAATTGGAAAGAGCATAAAACGTACTGGTCAAGATGCTTACTGGTCTTTCTGGTCCATGTGCAGTGCCAAAGGGGCTGAAGGTTTATAGGTTATATAAAATTGGCTATGACTTAGGACAAGGCACAAGCCTGAAGAAAGAAAGGCAAGGTTTGTAGGGAAAGGTCATGTGTTTCAATACATTAAATACTGCAGTTGGAAGAAACAGAGAAAGGAGAAGTTTTAAGGTTTTTTTTTTCTGAAAGCCTGAGAAAAGCCTTTAAGATTTCAGTGGTACTGCGTGATTTAAAAGGCCAAAGGCATGAGTTGGAGACAGTTCTGAAATACTGTCTGATTTACATGAGGGTCTGTCAGACAGCCTTATACTGCGAGTGAAATGCCTGTGAAAACCTGTTTTAGAGCAGTCTGAATCTGAGGCTGGAAGGCCTGGGGTATCTCTGTGGATTGAGTTGTTTGAATTTTATGCCATGGACTTGCAGCTTCAACTTCACATGAATTTAATGATTGTCATTATGCAAACACTGAAATAAGAGGATAATAGTTTTTAAAATACTTTTTGCCATGGCAATGAGAGCAATGGTTCAGGTTTTGCATCTTCTTTTGTTTTTATTCAGTATATTTTCCTTTGTGTCTTTGTGTTTTTCTTAGCTTTCCCTTCAAAGACTGAACTTTCCAGGGGTGTTTTTATTTTTTCTGAGAGAAATAAATATTTTCTAGGGTTTCGGGCAGGATGTTATTTAGATGTTCTGGAAAAAAAGAGAACCTGGAGGGCTAAAAGGGGAGAGAAAAGTCTGTTGTTCCTTTTGGACACACATAATTGAATTATGGGGAAGTGGAAACTTGACTGTAACTTCAGAGAACGTACAGTTTTTCCACCTCTATGTGTGACTCCCCATATAAAACTGATCAAGAGTAATGCATTTAGCTTGAATGTTCCCAGGCTGTGAAAAGTATATTTTTCTACATGTTTTTCAAAGATGACACAATGGAAGAAAAATTACCAGTGATGTTTTTAATGACCTGAATTTCTGATTTTAACAGGTATTAGCACCAAAGATGGTACTGCCAAGAAAGATAAAGACTTCAGAGGAAAAGCCCAGAAGCAAGTGCAGTTTAATCCTGGTCAAACCTTAGCCACATGGCGAGTACGGATTTTGAGTGATGGTGAACATGAACATTCTGAGTCCTTTCAAATTGTTCTTTCTGAGCCCGTCATGGCAGTTCTGGAATTTCCTGCTGCATCCACAGTGGAAATTATTGACCCAGGAGATGGTGAGAACCTTTCCAGAACTGTACTGCCAATATATGCTATACCAAAAGATAAACTGGAGGGCAAATGCTATGAGAAACAGGGGATACTAAAGGTTACCTGTCCTCAAAATATTTCTGAAGACACATTTTGGCATCAGGCAGCCATTTGTCCTCTATCACTTAACTACTTGATAAATAGCTAACTCAGGTAGCATGTTTTTATGAAGTACCTGAATTTTTTTGTGATATGTTGTTTCTAGGGGTTTGTTTGTTTTCATTTTAGGTATCACATGTTTTCCATTAAATATATTTGCAAACAAGACGTAGCTGCAGAGTTGGCAGGGGGCTGACTTGGTTTACTCTGCTATGATAATTCATGTGGGAGAGGATGGTACAGGAAAGTCTAGGCTGCTTGGTCCCAACAAGTTTGGGTCTTGGAGCAAACTATTTGCAGTAGTGTCAAGATCAAGATAAGCAAATAAAATTTGTCAAGAACAAATAAAATTATGGTTGAATATAAATGAAGAAATAAGCTGATTTTAAAAAGATTAAAAAAAGAAGAAGTAGAGCATGCTCTGGTTGCTTTGCATCTTTTCAGCTGCATCCACACACTTCAATTCGTGGGCTGTGGTCACAGAGAATTGTCCTTAAGAAATCTTTTAAGTACTGGATGACCGTAACAGCTTGAATTATATAGTCTTCCCTAATTAACTTTTGAAGAGTGTTGGGCATGGAAGTTATCAGAGGTGTCTTAGTTCTTAGTTACAAATGCAAGTTAAACCAGAGCTTATCTCACATCCATATTTAGTCACTGAGAAAAATAGTGCTTAACTTGAAAAGCAGCAGGCATGTATGAGACAGAAATAACTCGAAACTGTGTTAAATCTCTTTATCCTTTCTGTGATCAGTAAGATAACACAACTCAAGGCTGTCTTCTTTATGCCAACAACAGTATTTTATATTTCTTACATTAAGATAAAATTTTTACAGTCCCAGAGAATTTGTATTAATTATACATAAAGTGATGTTGCATAGGAGAAAATCAAATGCACAGCTGCAAATCAAGGAATATCAACAGGAAAACTAGGGAGAGAACTTTGACGGGAAGGACTGTGTTTCCTAACAGTCTTTTGAAGCTCAGCATTTACTGAGTTCACTGAATAGGAGCCATCAAAAGCTTTAATCTGCTTCCAGTGAAAAAATCATTGATTTGACTGGTCTAGCTTTAGGATCAAAATTGTGAGCTTGATCGGAAAGCTGTACCAGCCTCTTGGTGTATGGGACATTAGTTAATTTTTTATTCCAAATATAGATTGCATAGGGATGTGGCTTTTTATACTAGCTGCGATGGTGTAGCTCATTCTCCTCCAAGCTTTTATGTTGTTCATAACGTCTGTTAAACTTTTAGAGTGCCATTTTACTCCTAGTTGAATAATTATGAGACAGAGAGAGAGAGAGGAAACCGAATAAATCAGATTCCTCCATGTTTTGGAAGGTTAGAGTTTTTCATTTTGCCAACTAAATTCTAAAGGGAGAAATAGAAGGAAAGAAATGGGATTTTTTTTAGTGCTGCCTTTTGCTTTACTTTAAAACAAAAAAGTAGGGATTTAATTTTTTTCACATTGAATTTTTGTCTTGCCAGAATAGTGAGTAGTCTCGATCTTATCAAACTTGAATTACAGCATTTTTAAGGCAAACTTTTGACCTTAAGACATGCTAATAGTAGTTGGAGAAATAAAACCTGGAACATGTTTTCAAAGAAGTCACCTGACAATTTTCAGAACACTGTTTGCCAAAGTACTGTGAAATGTTGAAAAATTTGCTTTGTGCCATCAGCGGATTCCACTTAATTTGATATTATACAGAATTATGTTCTGTTTGGGCTTCAGTCACACTAATGAAACTGTAAAGGTGCTTTATAATTATGTGCATAGCCACCTTTTGTTCTTGAGTTTTTGAGAGAACAAGAACAAAATTGATCCTGAATCCCAGTAACAGCATAAAACCCAGAAATCTGATTATATGAGTATAAAATAATGAAGGAGTTCAGAATGCATCTTGGTCAGTTTTTTCCCTGAAAAACAATCTGATATTCTTTGGTATGATACATTTTACGGTGAGATTGCTCCTCAGGCTTCACTGGCTGTATTGGCTGGGTCTCCTTTCAGTAAAATAGGAGTGTAACCAACTCAAATCAAATGTCCAAGTCAGAGTAAGATGTCAAGAGCTCAGCCTTGCTCCTCAATGCCAAATGATTTTCATGGTTATCTTGATGCAGTAAGTTAAAGAATGGCCTTAGTGAACCACAGCCTGTGTGTGAGCTATGCTATTGATACTCCTGTAGTTAATAATTAAATACCATGGAAATAACAAAAAGATAGACTTTGTGAACAAATTCTCCAAACACTGTCTTGCACCATTAACCTTAGATAAACAAATCAGTCACATTAGAGACCACTTAATAAGGACTTGTGAATTCAGACCTAATGATCTGATTTTCTTTGCCATTTCTGAAATACTAAGAAACTCTATTTCTCTCACCTTCCAGGTTTTACTTACAATTTAGTGGCATTGCCAATAAATGCAAGTTATTTGTTGCACTTCGGAATATTCAAAAATGCTCTTAGCTAATGTACAGGTGACTTTATGAGCTTCTTTTCTTTGCAGAATCAACAGTCTTTATTCCTCAGTCCACCTATACTATTGAAGAAGATGTTGGTGAGTTATTTATTCCAGTCAGAAGAAGTGGAGATGTGAGTCAGGAACTGATGGTCATCTGCTACACACAACAAGGTAGTAGAATCTGCTATAGAATAAAAAAATGGCAAGAGTGGAAAAGAGACAGAAATTTTAAAATACTTGTTCCATCTATTTTATAATAAAATTGTTTATAACTGTTAATTACTTTTTCCTCTAAATATCTTCAGTTGCAACTGGAAATGTATTCATCTCTGCAATCTGTCTAAGAGTATTACTGAACACAGTTTAAAAATCATCATGGAGAGGTGAAGGGGATCTGTATTCTTTATATTTTTGCAAGATTTTATATGCAGCCCCATATATCTGAAAGTGATGAGAACTAAAGGCACTGCAGTGATTGCCCAGGCTGTCCTTCACTTGCTTGTATCTTGAAAAAAATTATACAAAATAATATTGCTTAATTGCCATACTTCTCCTTCCTCTGCCTTTCAGTCTCTTACTAATTATATGTGTGCAGGGCATGGGGTTTCTACACCTGTGATTTTATTGTTATTTTTCATCTGGAGGTCTGAAGCCTCCAGTATGTTGTGTAAAGTGATCTGGAATCCAGATAATTTGTTTTCATTAAATTTTATCTGTTCTAGTCCACTGGTATCTTCAATATGGGTAAAATATACTAACGGAGTTAACTGGTAATCCTCACAGGGGCTGTTTTGTCAGTCTGTCTCTTGTGATAGACAGTATTCCTTCTGACAGAAAAGGTGCAAATGATTTGAAGAATCACACTCCTCCGTTCTGCCATATACAAAAGTAGTTTTTCCATGGATGTCAGAAGCAGGTCCATGGACCTCTGACCTTTTCCACAGCCCATCTTATCACCAAAAAGTAAACAGAAATTAAAAGATAATGAAAATAAAACTCCACCTCTGTGAGATCATTATAACCATGGTATGTATAGCGACTGTTTTCCTTTTATGCCACAGGAACAGCATCTGGCACTGCCCCAACCTCTGTACTTTCCTACTCTGACTACATATCCAGGCCCGAGGATCATAACAGCATTCTACGTTTTGACAAAGACGAACGAGAAAAAGTATGTCGGATCGTTATCATAGATGATTCCCTGTATGAAGAGGCTGAGACCTTCGATGTTTTGCTGAGCATGCCCATGGGTGGAAGAATTGGTGCAGAGTTCCCAAGCACTCGCATTACCATTGTGCCTGACAAGGATGATGGTAAGATATCATATAATTGAAGTGATAGTCCCAATTCAGGACAGAAACTATTCAAATCAGCATGTAGAAAATGGGTTTTGTTTTTCTTCCTGCTGGTTAAAACACATGCTGCTTCCATCTTGAGATTAGAAAATACTATTGGAAAGCTATGCAGGTTTTTGAAAGTATTTAGTATTGCTATTTTGTTGTTTGAGGAAAACACATGAGCAGTGATTCAGAGCAATGAGCTGCAACTTTCCCTCGTGTCACATTAATAGGCATAATCCAAGATGTCACCTTGCATGGACAGCCTTGTTTCTGTGATTCTGAGGCTGTGTCCACAAAGCCTTTGGGCCCATTCAATCATGCTGCAGAGGGCCCCACTGGAAGCCCTGATGGGGCTGAAGCCATCTAGCAGCTCCTATGAGGCAAGCTCTTGATTTGATGCTGCATTTAAATTTCTGCCTAGATGTGTCCATGTATGGTTCCTTTGTCTTTTTAATAAAGCAAATATTCAAATGACTGTAATGTTGCTTTTGAAATAGCCTCAGTAAGGAAACGCTGACAGAACTATGTCATTTGTTCAACTGATTAATAGCTTTGAGATACTGCTTTGAAAGGGACATGTCTGGTGATTAGAAAAAGATGTGTGACTAAGGCAGAGTAGAATCAGCACAATGTATCACCAACTGCTTTCAAAAATACTTGTATTACTGCTGCCTCAAGCCTCTCCTTTAATGCTTCAGCATTGGTGTGACAGCTCCTTTTCTAGGAGAAGTAGCGTAAAAGCTTCCTGGTACAATTGCCCTCATTTATGCATGGAGTTATGAGACTGACATCTCAACTGTAAATTCTGTGATAGGACTACTGATAAGCTATTTTAGTCCTCTCTGTGAGGCCATAAACCATCTATTGTGACACCATCATATTTCCTAAAGACTAATGGGAGGAATTACATAGTACAGTACTCTTTGAAAGTCTGATGCAAAAACAGACCATTATTATCAGCACAGTGGTTTCTCTCTAGGTAAGGATGCAAAAGCTGTTAAAGGCAGGAAGTCCACACCCATCTAATTGCCTCATAAATACTCAGTCTGCCTGAAATTCTCACCTGTAATCCTGTGAGAAAGGTGACTTTGTTTTCTCTGTGGAGCATTTGGGTAATCATACAGTGTTAATGACTACGACAGGTTGAGAAAATGTCTTGTAATATCTTGTATTGAATGCAAGCCAAAATAGAAATCTTTATCTGACTTTGCTATTATAGCAAATACAAATTTATTCATTTAGGGACTTCTACAACAGTTTGATTTGTATTAATAATTTTGGTGAATTCATGAACTTTAGAGTTTGTACATAGCAGAGTATAGAATATTTGGAGAGTAGCTATTAAAAATATATATTCATGAAGAAGCTGATTACCCAAATTTTGAAGATGTTCTGACTGCTTAAAATATATGGGAAGAGTTTGGGATGGAGAGAATGATTCTCCAAGACATTAGTTAATATCAGAGATGAGCTGAAATTAGACCGTCTGACTTCTGTGGGAATCTCTGTGACTCCCAGTTACAACACAGTATAAAACTTAGTATTTTATGAAACTTACACAAAATGTTAGGGAAGTTAATGAGAAATCTCCTTTAACACTGCCATCAGAAAGCAAGAGAAGTAATTTAGTTTGTGTACCACTGTTCAGTTTTAAGTTTCTGCATTTATGAGCACAAATTGCCTCAGTGCTACAAACTTTTATACACAAATTAATTTAACAAAGAACAATCTTACGGGATTTATTTAAAAAGCTGGGGAAGTGTTTGTGAAATTAGAATAGAATATTTTCATTATGTAGCAACTGAAATATCTATGTTTGTTGGTAGGAGTAAACAATATTTGGGATATTGAAAGATAAGGGATCTTTGAAGGATAGATTTGGAACACTTTTTTGCAAACATTCACTTGTCTTTTTACACCCAAAATGTTGCATATGTGATATTTGAAATGATGTGCCAGAGCTCCTTTTTAGCTTTCTGTATCAGTGAAAGAACTCCCACAAAGAATTCCAGAACACGCAAAAACTTACCAACAATTCACTTACCAGTAAAATTTCCTACCACATTCTTTTTAGTTTGCTTAAAAATATAAAGCATGACAACAGAAAAGTCTTATGTGTTTTGTTTCATCTGAGATCTATTGCACTGCCTATTCTATAAAAAGCAGAGTACAGATTTCAAAGATAAATTATAAATTGCACCTTGCATATTTATTTATGCATTCCTACACACATACAAATATATATACATGTACTTATTTATGTAACATGTGAGCAATTTAGCACCCTGGCATTCATGATAGAAATCCTGCACAAATAAGCAGGAGATTTTAAGCAGCATTGGTTATTATTGTTTGCAGTGCACAAAATTATTTTAATAAGTTAAAACAGTGTGGTATGTGAAAGAAAAATAATTTTTTCTTTAGCTTTTAACTGTAAAATTTAATTCATGAAATGTCTAAGAGAAGAGGTCAGTAGAACCTTTAGCACAGATATAATAGTCTATCTGCTATAGTAATGCTATAATGCTAAATTCTCTGGTCCACTTTATTCTCTGCTTTGCATGTCCTGATAAGTTTTTCTCATTGTTTGTTTAAACTCGTCTTCTGCTTAACAGAGTTTCTTCGGACAAATGTCACAGTATGTCATTAAGTGATGTCTCCAAGTACTGTGACTGGATTAACATTATGCTTTGACTTCTTCGGGTCAAACAATAGAAATAGCAAAGGTCAAAGTTTAATAATACTACATGAGATCTTTCCTATGGAACTCAAGTCAGCACTAGCAACATTGCCTTATCTCCTCTGGCATTCAATGAGAGTTAATTAGGAAACACTCACCTTCAGTACCTACCATCCAAGTCTTTTATTTCTGGAGAATGCTCTTAGGGTCTAACTAAAATGTCATAGTTGCTATATAATCATGACAATAAAAAAGACTAAGAGGCATGCTCAACTTTCCAGTGAACTACAGTGTATTCAATAAATTTCAGGCAACTGAAAAGTTTAATTGGGGATTATACAATTGTGCTGTGCTGCCAAAGCAAAATCTGGGAAAAAAAATTGTAGTATGTAGAACACACACTGATATATTTATATATTGTGAATGGTGATTTTCAAATTGGTGCTGCTGTTTCCTAACTTGGAAGGGACTTTTCCTGGTGGGTACTGAAGTTAGATAGAAAAAAAGAAAAAGATTAAGTTAATGAAGTAAGCAGCAGAATAAGCTTCACATGGAAATCTTGGATTCGAAGTTACACGTGCCACTACAGTTAAGGCACTAAAAACTAAAAACATGGTTTGTTTGAGTCAGATGTGATAGTTGCTAACAGTGAACCATGGAAGAAAAGCACGCCAGGGAAAGACCTATGCAAATCATCCACTACTGGGGTGGCACTAATCTCAGTTGCTGTTAGCCTCTATAACTTTAGACATCAGATTCAAATAGGCTACACCAGGATTCTTCTATGGTTAATGAAAAGAGAGGTGTACTCCAAGGAAACATCCCATCCTAGGACAAGTATCTAAACTGTTGAGATCAATCACCAGGGGTACCTGGTGCATCTGAATACATTGATTTATGACAGTAGATACAAAACCTCAAAAATTTCATTTGCCAGTCAATACAAAGTTGTAAGCACTACTGGGCATGAAGGAAGGATTTTTTTCCAATTTTATTTTGAAACCATATATACTATGAAATGCCATAAAACAAAAAATGGAAATATAGCTATCCTGCTTCATAAAATAATGATGATTTCTACAGAAAAATATAAAATAATCTGTTTCAAATCTAAAAAACAAATCTTGAAGAGTATTTCAATAGGTATTTAGAAACTCAAGCATTTTCTATACTGATGTGAACTTAAGTTACAAAATCCAGCCAGAACTGATGGCCTGAACTACTTCATGCATCTCAGGGATTTGGGGGATGAAGAGAAAGGCCTGAAGAATTTGAGGTCAGTTGGTTGGTTCAGGACATATCTATCCTGCATGGAGAGCACAGAGTTCAGCATAAAGCTCATTTGAAGGAGGCACTCTACATAATAGATAAATATTATTTATCTAGGAAAAGGAAGATGAGGTTAATGTGCATTTTTCATTCCCCTTGGAGAGAGGAATTTAGTCTAAGACTCACGAAAACACTCAGACCCTAGTCTTCCTTGGAAATGCCTTAATCCTCAGGCACTTAGCAACTGAGCTAGATCAGCCTGGAAGTGCTCTCTGTTTTTCCAACTGAAGCGGTGACTCTGAAATAATTTCATAGAGAGTGAGAAAAAATAAGATCTAAGTCTTTTGTTAGGATTCATCTGGTCTATAAATTCTATAATTTGGTTCCAGCACTAACAGTGTTGCTGTGTTGTGTGCAACAAGTCTGATACAAAATGCTTTAACAAGGTTTGAGTCAAAGCTCTGCTTTTTCATAGTCCAAATATTTTCACTGCTGTCCTAATTTAGATTGTTTTTTAGTTACTTGGTTTTTTTGTTGTGGGCAAATTTTAAACTCTTGGTTTGTAATCACATTTGGAAACCTGAAGAGAAGAGGTGTGACGAATGCAGAGCTGGAAGTTTGCATCTAAGGGGAAAATACTTACAATTATTTTGTTTGCTGCAACTTTTTTTGTAAGTAGCTGTCTTCCCATGTGATTTTAATTCCATGCTACTGTATTTAGTGTTGCCATGAGAGCACACAGCCTTACAGCCAGGCTGAAAAACAGTCATCCTGCCTTAGTGGAATTGTTGAAGCCTCATGCTGTTCACAGCAGGAAGTACATTAAATACATTTGTTCCACTTCGTTCACATTAGATGGGCAAGAAGCTGCTCAAACTTCTTCTTGAAATTTCTACATCAAGGCTGGGAAAGCAAAGGACTCAGGTTTATGTCAGAGGTTTGCTGACCATTATCTTTACACCTGTTCAACAGAATCAATCACTCATACTATCCATGTGATAGAGGATAGCACTATCTGGGAATATTTAACAGATGAGTAAACTGGATGATGATATCCTAATGCAGAAAGGCAATGCTGGAGGTCAAACAGAACACATTAATTATTTAGTCTTCTGGAGATTTCTTTAAAACACTTGCTGTCACTTTTCTTGCACTTAATTAAATTTTGAAAATCCTTGGACCATGTTCTGGAAATTAGTAGCCACTAGCATTTGTCCAACTTCCTTGGAGTATTAAAGTACATATTAATGTTTACTATCAATAGCCTGAAAAGTCAGTGTTGTAATGTTACATTGTAAATATATATGCTTTGCATTGGCTCCTAGCAGGCAGACAGTAAGAACTAACTCTCAGTGTGTGTACTGAGCCAAATTTACAGCTTATGATAAATAAGTATTTTATTAGTAACATAGTTTATCAGAGGAACATCCTTATCTCACAAGGCTAGTTGGAATCTCCTTATTTCCATTGGTCTACAAGGCAGGCAGTCAAATGTCTCTTTGCCAGTAGGTATGCCAGACCTTAAACTGAATGGGTGGTTGATTGATCTTGGTAGCTAACATCTGCTAGTCTATTTGTCCAATTTTAATTACAATCTGAACACTACAGGCAGAGCATCCCCACTGTTATGTTACGAACTGGAGTCATGGTTTGGCCAACTATCCATCACCACTCTCTGGAGATGGCTAAAATAGCGAACTAGTTCTTTTTTCCTCCATACATCCATCTCTGACTACTTTCTCCCTTTTGTGTTTTTACAGTGCTTGTGAGTCTGATGCCTCGGGCACTTCTGTGTAGCTTTTAACTTCTTTTGTCCTCTAATTAAGTAAAATCTCTCTATGACCCCTCCACTTTCCCCAGTCTGTGGCAGGTGGCCAGGTTGGCAACTAATCAAGGGAAAAAGTGGATGACAGCCAGCTTATGACACATATTATACTCCCAGTTTTCTTTACTAATATCTTCTTCTTATCACCAGTTCAACAGAGTGAAAAATGTTCAATTTATGATGATAGCCTTAAAGATATCGGAAAGTGCCTGTTTGCTGCCTATCACAGAAATAAACTAATGTCATACCTTGCAGTAGGACATCCTACAGAGTAACCAGGCACATTTATGATTTGCTTTCTTAGCATTATTTGTTGCTTATAGTTTATTATGTATGTGTGTCCCATTTTATAAGTGAGTGTGTATATATGTGTGTGTGAACGACAGATGTTGGATTAATCTCATCTTTATTTAATTAGTAGATATCTAGTCCAGCTTTATGATCTAGGCTCCTTTGATAGGTGAGAAGGACAGAACATGACCTCCAGACAGTACTTTGTCACGTCTATTTCAGATGGCTCTTTTACAGTAGGGGATGCAGCTGGTGGAGCACAAAGCTCTTCAGCTTTCACTGCTGCATGTTTTTAAATGGGTTGCTTACACATGCATTATTACACTTCCGTGTGAATTGCAGTAATATTTTGAGGAGAGTGTTGAAATAGAGAAAACTTTTAGGTTTGTACTCAAAGTACACATAATAACCAATAAGCAGAAGGCATGAGATTACATGAAAAAATTATACCTTCTGTTAAATTTAGAACAAGTTGAATGAAGTGGTGTTCTTATGTGAACTGGTGTTGCATCCCAGAGCCTAATGCATTATTGGTTTATGATAGTTCACTCAAGAGTACATTGAACTGCTTTCTCTCTCATGTCTTGCTGTAGCATATTGTATTTTTTATGGCATTGTACTGTAGATCTTGCATTTGTTATACACTGTTTAGAAATAGAATTAATACCTAGCGAAGCATTCTAAATAAACCATTTGTTCGTTGTTGGATGTGGTTGTAGGGAGTGAATTTAGTGACCTAGTAAGTGCTTTGTATGTTTTAAGATTTGGATAATCAGGTTGAGTAGGATGTCTTGGTGCATTCAGTTTTCCTAAGGCTTTTTCAGTCATCTTCCTTCCTCTGAATCTCCTCATACTGCAACTTTGCCATTTTGCTCATAGTCTTTAAAGACCCAAAAGATACTGAACACTGTAACCAGTGTAGCCCATTGGGTTTTAATGCCATTGATTCTCCTTCTGAACGTGTAAATCCTCAAAAGATTAACTCAGTTACTATCTCACTTCACTGTCAGGACATTCTTTTCTCACACAAATGAGATCAAAAGTCCAAGAGAAAGAATTCAAGAAGTTTTAACATACAGCAGAGCATATTTTCTTTTGTTAGAGCTCTGCTTTTGTGTTGCTGTTGCTCTGTTTTCGCTTCTGCTCTGTCTTCTCTGCCAGCTCCCATCCTCAACAGTAGCTCTGGTAAAGGGATCTCTTGCATGCTTTTCTTTTACAGCCTCGGTGAGCTAAATATGTTCTGATTGTATGTGGGCAGAAAAACCTATAAGAAATTGTTTCCATTGGTTAAGCACACTCAGTATAACTAGCATTGTCACCGAATAGTAAAAGTGCAAAAATCAAAAGTTGGATCAGCAGGAAATGGCTACATACTATATCTTTACATAGCCTGATTTCTAAAATACTGCTGAACTTCTCATACCACTTCTGTTTGTAGTCCTCATGTTTTACCTGGTTTGTGAATCACTGACTTCAAGCTTGTCCTCCTTGTGAAAAACTTTGTGTATAGTATATTTAAATGGGACTGCCAAGCCTTCCCATTTATCTAGCTTTCTGTTTCATCAGTTTGTTGAGAATTTGTTACTGATCCCATATCCCAGGCCTGTTATATAAAAATAATCTAATTCATTTTAAAAATAGAGCATGTAGAAGATTCTGAGTTGGTTTCGTACTCTTTGGGAGATATAGCCAGTAGGAAAAAGGTATGTGAAATTCAGATGTTTGCTGCAGGCAATACGATCGTGTTTGGGTATGTCCCCAGATTCCAGTGTTTGTTTCTTCATCTGTTAGTCTTTATATTTTTATTTCCATTGGTAAATGAGGCAATTATCTGCAATATGGAATGGTTTAGGCAAGCGATTGGAGCTTGATGTACTTACAGCAGGAAAAATCTTTTGGCCCTGTCCTCAGACTTAACACAGGAAAAACTCCTCCAACGCCTGTAATAGTTCCAGTGATATCAAGGTCTGTAGGTTATATCCTGAGGGTGTATGGAAGACTCATGACAATGCTATTCTACTAATAAATATTTTCATGTATATGTTAGCTCACCAATATACGAATTTGGTATTTTGGAAAGTACCAGTGTTTCTTAGCAAACCAACAAAGGTAAATTAATTGCTTCAAGAGAAGGTCACTTTCTAGAGTCAATCTCACACATTAGCCTTTCTGCTAACATGCCATTTGTAGCTGGGAAGCAATTTAAGACCGTTCATTACTATCTTATACATAATAATTAATAGTTGTTGAAAAATTCATTTTCACTTTAAAGGCACACATCTTCAGTTGAGTTGAGTTGAGCTACAGCTTGGCCTCATACTCAAATGTCTTTATTCTCCATTGTTCAGGAATACTCTGTCACTCATCGAGCTGTTACTGAACCATTTATGATCGGCAGCCTGACATTAAGAACAATCAGATTTAGCTCTGTTCTCCAGGCTATAAAGAACACTGCAGGCTGTCAAGAAGGGAAGAGCAGGTGACCAGAGATGGGGTATCGCTGTAGTCATCTCACTGCCACCTCAGTCTTGCTGCTAGAGCTGTAGTCTGCTTCCTTTAGTGTGCTACTTTGCTCACATTTGAGTTTTGCTTATTGATGTAGCAGAGAGTGTAGATATGGACTCCAAGCCTGCCAGGGAGGTGCTGCTTGTGATGGTACTGTGTCTAGAGAAACTGAAGCATGGATGCACTTTAACATAAAGAGTGAGTTAAAATGTAAAGTGTTATGCTAAATTAGTGTGTATCATAAATTAATTAAACGTGAATAATATATAATGTTGTTCATAGCAGTTGCTGCTTCACACCATGTTACTCTACTGAAGTTACTAGGTTAAGTTGCATAAAATGAGAGTAATTAAGTGATGAGCCAGGCTAATCAATGTATGGCACTGCCATTGTGGATTAAAAAAGAAACCACAATTTCCTTACAAAATTGAACTGTGTTTGGTAAAGATTGCATTAATTTGAATCTGTCCTGTTACCTGTTATAGTGTTTGCAGTATTGTTTAAAAAAACCTTTTAAAGTCAATAGACAGAAATGGGCTGTTGAGACAAATGGAAAAGCAGACATTATTTGCTTAAGATAATGTCTGTGGCAATTTGGCTGAAGCTAGCAATTTTGATTCTGAGGGAAATTTACTTTTTGATTGCAAAAGTTATGACAACAGTGCTAAGAAGATGAAAGCTGTTAAGATTGCAACATATGAATTTGAAAAGTAATCTGTTTTGACCACATCAAATAAAAAGCTATTGGCATTTGCACAATAGGTACCTGCTACAGAACTGAGCCTTGACTGTAATCTTGACCCCTGCTTCTACAGCATTCAGTGAAAATAAATGACTTGGCAAATTAAATTCATTGTGCTAAATGCAAGCTCAGTTGCTTGCATAGTTTCAAGTGTGTGTAAATAGCTGCAGAATGGTGCTACCTAGTTTCAGATTTTAAAGTCCTCTTTGATATTTTTTTAACATAAAGTTTTTGTAATAGATGGTTCCTCTGAGGTTTTCTTTTGCTGCTATTAACATGTGTATATGAGAGATTTCCGAAGTTCACCTTTACTGCTATTAAACAGTAAATGCTCATGCCTTCTTACATTTAATGGAACTCTCATTCTTAACTGGTCTACCTACAACTCACGCACTTCACGTTCGTAACAATGGAATCTGTTATGTTACAGACTCAGCAGATCAGTCCTTTAATGCCAGCTGTGATCCTGAAATGCAAAAGTAGGCATTCTGTAGGGATGTATATATTGCCTGCGTATGAGCCAGATCAGGTCCAGCCAAAGCTGGCCATGTTTGTCTGGTTTTATGTCCAAGTTAATTAGCTGTGCCAGCCATCAGGGCTCGTTACTTCAGACTCAGCATGGCCCTAGCATGTCCAGACTGTACCAGAACAGGCTTGTAGGCTTGCAAAACACTGGTTTGCACCTTCTGCATTACCACAACAGACTTCTGCTAGCTCTGGCAACTCATAATGTTAATGTTATAGCCTTGTTCGTACTGTTCATTGAAAGAAGGAAGGCAAAAGCTTTTAGGAATAGACAGTTTAACACTAGAAAAGATGAGCCGTAAGTTCATTTGTAAAGACTGCTTCCCCTGGTTCCAGTATCTGACTGTGCCAGAGTGGCATGTCTGCTTTCTTCTATTATTTCTTTCCTTCTGAGAATATATATGTGGGGGTGTGTGGGGGTGTGGGTGGGTGTGTGTGCATCACTGGCAGCATATATCACTGAAATACACTTTACTTTTAAGCCTTATCAAGGTGCCAGCACGAAAGAGTCTATTCTTTTGTGTTTGTCCTAAATACCCTGCCAACAGGATTTTTTATAAACAACCTACTCTTTTGCAGTGTCTCCCTAAAGCAGTTTATAAGGATATAATTTTAAAAGGTAAAACCTCTTTGGAAATAAACATTTTTGTGCTATCACACTGATTGGACGATGTACCTTCAAAGTTAGACGTGTTCCTAACAACATGAGAAGTGTGTTTGTTTTCCTGCTTCATGACTGACTAGTGCTGTAGTTGAGATATGCCTCTGTAAGTACAAGGACAAGCCAAAGTTTTCATTTCTGTGCCAAGAAACCTGGGACTAAAGCTCCTAACCTTTCTCCTCTGATTATTGTAACTTCATGCCAGTGGAATCTGTGGGTCTGAACAAAAAAGCCCTTAGAAAACTTCCTCTTATTTCTCTAATAGGAACCATTAAATTTGCAGTAGTCTCTCTTCAGAGTGATTACTAGATTAAAGGTCTGCTGTAAGTGAGCCTGCAGTCATTGAGCAGAGTGTTTTCCAGACATGACCTGAAACAGACAATGCTTTCCCTGTTAGGAGCTTGGCTTTGCTACTTCCCCTGGGGAGCTACTAACACAGCTCACAGGAAATGAATTTAGAAAACATTTGTAAGGATTTGTTTCCTAGGATGGGTAACCATGCAGAATGTGTCTTTCCTTGAAGGTACATACCTCAAAAAGTGTGAAAAACTCACTCTGAATTACAAGGCAAGCTAGCTGAGGGTTTAGATATTTTTTTGTTGGGCTGTGACTACAGGAATGAACAGTGTGTGAGGATTCTTCTTCAGCAGCAATAAAAGCAAGCATTAGAATAATGCTATAAGAAACAAACAATATTTTTTATTTTATGCCTTCCATCTAGTTTAAGGCAGATCATCTAAGTTCCCTGTGTAGCCAGTAAGTAGAAGGGGATGCTTCCACACGTCCTCAGATTTTTCTGATTGCAGTGAGTGAGCCATTCCACCTGTCCTCCTGTATGCTCATTGTGCTGGGAAACTTGGAATAGCCTTTGTCCTTGCAAACTGAGAGCAAGCAGGCTACATGTGAGTACCTCTCACTTAAGTGCTTAAAATGAGGTGCAGCCAAGTCCAGATCAAGTTCCAGAACCACTGGCACATAAGAACAAGATTAGACTTGGGAAAGTGTGCTGAACTCTAAGCATACTTGTTTAAGAAATGACATGTATTAGAACTGATAGCTTTTTAAAGTGCCTTTATCTAACTACTGGCACATTAATAACATAATAATATGTCTTAGTAGGCATTCTGTATTTTTATTGTCTAGAGGCTGGGAAAATCTTTGCCCATCTTAAAAATTTAGAAGATCATTGTATGTCTGAAATGACGCATCGCTTTGCATATCTAATATCCAGTGTGTCAGTATCCCTGTAAGTAGAACTCTCATCAAAGTTAATAGTAGTTACAACAAGAGGTACAGAGGGTGTATCCTGTTCACCTATTGAAAATGTTTCAGATAAGAGCTTCGCAGTCCAAGTATAAAAACTGACAAGCCAGCCTCTATGGGAAAATAAAGTAAGATTTATGTGTGTCTGTCTGTGCACACAAATGCACACGTTTAAATGCACATACTCTTGAATTAAAAAAAAAAAAATTAAATTGGAACTGACAACGTTTTCATCTACCAAAGTTAGACTTCTAAGTTTGTCTTTCATCCTGCAAAGGTTGATGACTTTGACAATGCTCAAACAGGTCTATGAATCTGCACTATTTTTCAGTAAATACATTCAGTTTCATCAATTTGTTGCATGATTTCAGTTTTAGCAGATATGCAGAGAGGCAGCTGCAGTTGTTTCATCGATGAGGAATATTAAAGGAGTTCATTTGTTTGTTTGTTTTTTTTTATTAGTTGTGAAATACAGAAAAATCTTGAATGCAGAAGAGAAAATTCTTTTCTCCAAAACTTCCACTTTCACTCTTGACTACAGTTCCAAAATGCTTATTAACTGCTGCTTTCTCAGATGAAGTTTTGGCTTAGTAAATAACTAAGTAAAAATTTTATATTATTTCTGGTTAGTTTTAATTGAGTTGATATTTAACATTGTTCAGTAATCTACCAGAGGAAATTGTTGCCATACACTGTGGTGGTTCTTCAGTTCCAAAACATTTATTCCATTGTAATGGAAGTCATAGCTTTTGCATCAGACATATAATCTTATAAAAATCTAGCTTATGGAAATGATGGTCCCAACTTCCACTTACCATTAAAAAGGATTTATGTCTCCTCTTTTGGGTAAGTTGTACCTTTTCTGTATGCAAGGCATAGCTCTGTAGAGGCATAAACTTTTCCAGTCATTTCCTTTGAAGTTTTTGCTTTTTTCCTGTGGTTGGTGAAGGGGAAGTAACCATAGTGCTGCTCAGAGCACTGAGCAATTGCTGTGATCTTTGTCGACCAAATTCAAGTTGGCCGTATGCTGTACGGTATTTCAAACACGTTTGTGATATTGTAGCCTCATGATTCTAATAAATTCTCACAAGACAGCATAAGAAAATTTTGATGAAGCACAAGGAGAACTTGTGTAGGTCTTTTTACACTTGTGGGAGGTAGCTGTGATTTCTGCTGTGCAATGGGAAAACTGAGGCACTGGCTGTGCATGATTAATCTTGCATGTTTGAAACAGGAATGGAAAGGATAGAAAAGGGGAGATGATATACATCCAGGATGAAGCTGGGATATGTTTTTAAGGCTGTTTACTTTGTGAAATTTCTGTGGGTAGGAGAACTGGAAAAGGGAGGAAAAAATGAAGGTAAACAATGTGTCTTAAGTGGAATAGCTCTTAACCTCCTTTGCTTTTTGCTCTTCTTTCATATGAACTGTGGAACTTCAGTATTAAGATAAAGACTGTTCACATTTCAGTTTAGATGAAATAAGATTGATTTTGTTTTAAATGCTAGATGTGGGGGAACTAAAATTAAGTATTTGCCCCTTTAGTTAGCTGGAAAACGTTACCAAGAGTAGCTCCAGTTATATGTCATGTTCCAGTCTGGTTTTAGCAACAAGAATCTGTGAGAACATCCAAGTTAAAGTTTCATTATCTGTATTCACCTTTGTATGTTTGCACCAAAGTGAAAAATGCAAGGAATTTTCTGGCTTCTGCACAGGACTTAACTGAAACAAGTTTAATGAGATAACACATTTGGTTTTGCACACAGATTCATACATGCTGACACAAAAAGTTGAAAATGTAGGAGGCAAGAAAAAGAGCACAGTGCTGATATAACAATTGCTATCTAAAACCATACAAACTGATAGCTGAAAAGGAGCCAAATATAGCTAGAAGAATTCTAAACCTTAAAAAAAAAGCTTTATTTCACTTACGGAGATGAGTGAAGTGCTCTCCATTGTTTAATGTGGATTTTATGGTCTCTTGTTAACTTCAATGTAAGGTCATTTATGGACATTATTCCTCTTTCACCAGAACCAGCATTCTACTTTGGAAATGATGAATACTATGTTGATGAGAGTGCTGGCTACATTGAGGTCCGTGTCTGGAGGACTGGAAGCGATCTGTCCAAAGCTGCCTCTGTTACAGTGAGGTCTCGCAAATCTGAACCAGTAACTGCAGAGGGTGAGTTACTGCTTTGCTCTAGTTTCATACTGCTACTACACTGCTCATGCTGGTACACACTGCTGGCACGTGTTGCTGCATTTGACAAGTGCTAGTTCAGTGGGTCTTGGTACAGTTTCAAGCACATAAGATGAAAATTGTATGTCTCTTGCTCTTAGCAGATCTTTTCTTCTGAGAAAAAATTAGGTAGTTACAGAATTTCAAAGAAACAGGAGTAGGAGCAGCTATGAAGTACAGCACTAAGAGAAATGCCTTTAAATCCTCATATAAAGACTGCTACAAAGGCAGTTGATTGCTGCCTCAGGAGCATACTCTGGGCACTGTTGTGATCACTGGCAGCGTGCTGAGTTTCCTTCTCTCATTTTTGCTGTAGGCAATGAGAAATGATTACCTAGTATCCTATTCAGGAACAGGATTGCTTCAGCTCTGTGGTTCTTGGATGCTTCGACAGAACCTTTGTCTGCAGAATCAAGTGTTGGCATTCTCTGTTTTTTTCAAAAAACATAAAATAATGTTTAAACTAAGATATTCATATAGAGGCATCATAAAAATTATCTTCCTTAGATGCTTATCCTGAGTGTAACTTTACTGTTATTTCAGGAATATCTAAACATAATATATATGTATCGTATATGCATAACATAATATACATAACATATATGTATTTTTCTCATGAAAAACAAAATTATTAAGTCTGAAAAAATACATGATTGGTCCATTTCTGAACTTGCTTTTATGATCTAATGTCTTTATCTAATCTTGAATATTGAAGTTATTTTATTTCTGGTAAAAAATGTCTTTCCTTACAGTAAGGATCTTCATTGTGCCAGGACCTCTAGGATTAAAAACAGGGAATGGCTCAGCTCTTGGGCTCTCTAGTCTGTTGGTCACAGCATGAAAGCTCTGACATGGCTGGCTGCCTGTAAAACCATAAACCTGTTTCTTGGCCTTATGCAGTGCAGCAGTGGATCTGCTGCTTTGAGCTGTCAGTCCTGGAATCCTGCCTTAGAGGCTTTGCTCTAGGGGAGTACAGCAGTAGGGCCTTTAGGCAAGTGCCCATCTGATGATGGCCTTTAATTGGGCCAAATTTTGTCAAATTCACAGAATTCCAAACCTGATTTCAATTTCAATTGCAGTGTTTCCCCCAAAGCTTTGTTTCAACAGCTCTGCTGTTTATTCTCCCCAAAAATTAATGTTAAAACTGAGTCCTTCCCTAAAGTCCTAGATTCCTTTAATGCCTTGTTTCCAAGGCAGTGTCATGTTTTAGTCAGGTTCTTGTTTTGTTTGCCTTCTTCTCATTGGCGTGTTATGTATTGGTTTGCTTTGCTTAAAAGAAAACAAACCCAGATCAATCTTCCTTAAAGAGTAAGATGCCAGACCTCACCTGATATGGTCTAAGCAGAATTTTATTTGTTTGTTTTCCTTTCATTCTGTCAACTCCTCTGAGCAGCAGTTCTTCCTTATAATCAGCTCACTGGCCTTGTCTCCTTTCCTTTTTACATTAATCTCAAAACTTCTATCTTTGTTACAGAATAATATGAAATTTCTTTCCAAAAGACTTGGCTTGGTCTCCAGAGTCTCTCTCAAAGCTTTTTGCTTACTTTCATTTCTCACTTCAAGCAAATTTCATTAGTTTTTCTGGAATAACTGTTGGTTTACAACAGGACAGAATTGGCCTCACTTTGTGACTCAAATCTTCCTTAAACAAAAAATTAATTAATATTGACTTATTTTATTGTGTAGTCCAACTTAATTGACCAAAAGATAGTTTTGATTTACATGGATGCTGAAATTTGGTAAATACTAAAGTTATAAAGGAAAAATATTTACCTACAATTAACTGCCTAATGATAGATTTTTTTTTTTTTTAATTACATATAATGCTATTTTTATCTCTTTTCCATTGGTAGCTGGAGTAGATTACGTAGGCATCAGTCGTAATTTGGATTTTTCCCCTGGAGTCAATATGCAGACATTTCGTGTGATAATTCTGGATGATCTTGGACAGCCAGTGTTAGAAGGAACAGAGAAGTTTGAGCTTGTGCTAAGGATGCCCATGAATGCTGCCCTTGGAGAACCCAGCAAGACCACCATCTTCATTAATGACTCAGTGTCTGTTTGTGAGCAATTTTTTTTTTTTTTCTTACCTTTTCGTATTTTGGAGATGATGTGTTAAGTCGTTTGGTGTCTGCCTGTTTATGTTCCATATCTGGTGCAATGTAGCATAAATGAATGTGAAGTAGTGGAGGGAAAATATGATAACTTCTGCAGTTAGACATTACTCGTGCTTTCTGTGTTTTTCTGCGCAGTGCCAAAGATGCAGTTTAAAGAATCTGTGTATGTAGCCAATGAAAATGATGGCCAGATTTCTGCCGTGATACATAGGAGTGGAGATATCCGATACACATCCACTGTGAGATGCTATACAAGGCAAGGTTCAGCTCAGGTAATGATGGACTTCGAAGAACGTCCTAATACTGACAGTTCCATCATCACATTCCTTCCTGGTAAGTTCTTGATCTTATTTTAGAAGCCTTTAGCCTACCATATTTTCTTTTGTTTTGCTTTGCTTTACTTTGCGTTGTTTGTTTTGTTTCATTGTGTTTAATTGTGTCTTCTCATAAAGTCATGCCAAAAAGATCCCTCTGGAAAACAAAGCTTTTTTTTTTTTCATACACAAGGGAATGATGTTGCCTCTATTTTCTTCACTTCTGACTTAGAGGGATTATCAATAAGAACCAAAGGAGTATATCTTCATTTAGGTTCAGCCTGAGTGCCGGGATCTTTTTGATAGCAGAAGCAAGTTCAGCATAACACAGTAGAAGCACAGATCTGCTGTCAGAAATGAAACTTCAGAAGTTCTGCTCTTTGTTAAGCAGATTTCTGGTAAATACATTTGGCTTGCACTGAAATGAGTAATAGATCTTTCAACAGGTATATAGCTCTCTAATTCCTGTTTGAATTTTTTCTCCCACCAAGGCTTTCCTAAGACCGCCCACCAATATCAGGTACTTAGTATCTCACATCAGAGATGAAATGCTAATAAATCAAATGTTACTATGTTGAAAGAATATTGTCTAATTCTATCTACTTCTGCAGAAGGCAGTTTGGTCTTCTAGTCTTTGAAGTTTACACACATGTGGTATTTTTTACAAGCCTTGTCATCAGCATGAAATCCTTGGTATGCCCTTATCACAGAAATTACAACCTTCGTATTTCTGTGGACGTGTATAATAGTTCTCTTGAAAAAGTGAGTTGTTCAGTCTTTCTTTATTTAGGGCTAGCCTCAGCTTTTAGTGCTGTCATGTACTCTACACCTTTGCTATTGCTTCTGTGCAATCAGGAAAGAGTCCAGCTAGTAAGAATTAATGAATCTGGGCCACTTAGGAAGTGACTCTTCTCTTTTTTAGTGTTGCCCTGCCATTTCTCTGCAAAGACAAGTAGCAAAGAAGTCTGCTATAATTATATTTTGTCTCCATAAGCTTCTTAGGCATGTTTAATATGCAGCAGTTTCATTTCAGTTTTCACATTTCCCATGTAACAATAAGCAGGATGAGTATTTTACGTTTTTTTCTCCTCCTAAGGGATAATTTATTTGCTATAGTGGAGGGAAAAGGCAACCTCAGAAAATGAACACAGCATCCTGGTCTGGTTCTTCGTCTTGAAGAGCCTTGATTGTATTTGCATGTGTATGATGAAATAATACAGTAAATAAACCTCATCTCTCTCCTGTTGTGCTGTTCCTTTTATCTGGGGTGTGGGAGTCAGTCTCATGATGAAGAGCCCACTAGGTCATGCTGGGTGCCAGACACTGCACACAACTCATAGGCCTTGCTGCTTGTGTAGAAGGCCTAAGACAAGGTGTTTAAGTTTCTGAACATCTAGTAAGTCAGGGCAACATTCATTTGTGAGTGCAAAAATTGAGCGAGGTTTGGTACTCCAAAGCATTTTTAAGGCAATACTCGTTGTCACTTGGAATCAGTGGGAGTTCAAAAGACTTTAAAGCCGAGTGGAATAATATAAGTGAAGGTCCACACAGTTGGAGAGTGTCCAGTCAAAAGAGACTTGAAATATAAAACTTCAGGACAAAATTACCATTAGTATTAATGAAAGATTTTATTGCTCTGCTTCCTTGTGCAAGTATTTATTTTTTAAATGCACTCTGTAGAAGAGGTCGCTGAGAAGGAGCTTTTTCTTCTTAGGTAAAACAAAAGGAATAATACATGTAAAGTGGATATACCAAATAGAAACTTGTCATACAGAAGTCTCAAAATTGGGGATTCCACTTTAATGAGTTTCCATAGAAAGGTAATGATTGCTAATTCTGCCTTCACTACTGTCGTTGCTCATTAACTTGTGTGGTGTCGAGGTGGATGCCTTGGCCAGCAGGAGCAGCCTGTGGTGCCTTGGGCCTGGAGAGAAGTGCTGTATTAGAGCAAAAAACACCTAAGTTCTAAGTTCTGCCTGATGCTACCTTCAGAATGATTGCAGGTGAAACTGAGAAGCCTTGCACACTTGTGCTTATGGATGATACTTTCCATGAGGAGGAGGAAGAACTACGCCTGGTTCTTGGCACTCCAAGAAGTGATTCTTCCTTTGGTGCCTCTATTGGCGAGCAAAACGAGACGCTGATAAAGATTCAGGATGATGCAGACAGTAAGAGAGTATTTTGTTGTTACCGGCTTTTGGAAGCCGATCTGCGTGCTCTAAAGCCATTTTTTTTTTTCTTCTAATTACAGAGGCTATTATTAAGTTTGGTGAGACCAAATTTAGTGTGAGTGAACCGAAGGACACAAGGCAAGTAGCAGTTGTGAAAATCCCAGTGATTCGTCTGGGAGATACTTCCAAAGTTTCTGTTGTGAGAGTTCATACAAAGGATGGATCTGCTACTTCTGGAGAAGACTATCACCCTATATCAGAAGGTAGGATCATACTTATGACATCCTACTATTTATTTTCATTCATGACTGTAACATAATATTTGAAAAATGAAATAACTTTGTGATTAGAATACTTTGCAACCACATCCCGAAATGCATTTTGTCATTCAAATTCAGTGTGGACAGATTCCCTGTGGTATAAAACAGCCAATTGCTCTTGGAATACTAGTTATCAGTGAAGATATTTACAAAAGAATTATGACTCCTTTGAAAACATCTGTAGCTCAAGTAATTGTGCAAGATGTGTGAGTTAAACCTTAGTTCTATTTACAGAGTGTAATAATATTACTCTGAAGAAACATCTACTTATAGGATGTGATTGTGTGGTTGTTTCTTGAGCAGTTCATTAAG
Source organism: Eulacestoma nigropectus (assembly GCA_013397775.1). Classification (NCBI taxonomy): domain Eukaryota; kingdom Metazoa; phylum Chordata; class Aves; order Passeriformes; genus Eulacestoma; species Eulacestoma nigropectus. The sequence continues at coordinate 179,709 of VZTE01002784.1, read as the reverse complement.
ATAATGGCTTTTGCTCTATGTAACAATTAATGTATATTTCTTTTTATTTTTCTATGTTCATAATAATAAAGCTTTCCTTCTGTATTTCTGAATTCACTGCCTGCTGCTCCACACTACTAATGAATGAGGAGAGAAGTTGCGCAACAGAATGAGAAATTTCTTAGCTGATAAACTTCTTTCCATTAATAGCCCACCTACATGGCTTAGGCAATGACTAATGGAGTTTATAGCATTATAATTTTTTTTCTTTTAAAGTTTATGATAATACATGATACTATTCTGTCTTTTAAGATTAATCATTCATTGCTGGAGTGTTTTCACAGTTTTGGATAAACTATTTTGGCATCCAGTCCAGCTGGAAGATGAGAATTACCTTTGAACATCCAGCAACAACACTGAGTTGTCTTCAAATTCCATAGGAGTGGCATTTGCCACTAGTGATATCTGAAGATGCAATTTATTAGCCACAAGAAAATCGTCAACCCAGAGCTTGCTAATTCCAGGCACTTTGCTCCTGCATTTTAGAGATTTGCTCTTTCCCCACAGAAACTTTTAGTGTCAGCTGGTACTTACCCTATGCACATTACCTGTAGGCATTGTCGTGCTTGCATTCTCCCTGCTGTGCACCAACAGCTCATGGGAGCAAAGTTTTCAAGGGAAACATGCTACTGCAGAACAAGAGGCGCTCGGCTTCTGCCCAGAAGCCTTTGAGAAAGGTCTGTCATGTGTAGGATTTCCCCACAGGTTTCAGAATACCTGTAGGTTTAGGGAACCTGCCTATTCAGCCATGGGTACAAAACCCGCATCCTTAATTGGGTTTTCTGAAGGAAGTGTGATAAACTGAAAATCAGTAAAGTTCTTAGCTATCACATAGCTAAGAGTTTATGCGTTTATTACCACAAAATATTTCCCTGGCTTAATAACACTTAGGATTGGAAGGATCATTAGATCACTTAATCAGACTCACTGTGGATTGCAAGATTCTCCCACTTTTCCCAAAATACTTCTGTATTGATCCAAAAAGGTTTGGTTAGACAAAATATATCATTAGAAAGGACATCCAGTCCTGGAGGCATTGGAAACAAAGAGTGTTTCGTAGCATTTTGCTTCACTGATCAGTCTCTATCACCCGACTCTGCCTTATTTCCCATATACACTTCAGCTTTAATGCACTACTGCTTTCTGTGCCTGTCCCTTTAGAATGCAGAGCTCTTTATCACCTGGTATGTTTTGATTATGGTGGTATTTCGATATACCAATGAGAACATCACTCTCTGCAAGTTCTTCTGGTCCTAAGTTTCTGTTGGTTATTTCTGTACCATCTTCAAAGTGAATTTGACGTTCTTTAAAAATAAAAATATTAGAAATGCACCTATTATTTTAGTTATTATCACTCTCATCCTTTCCAGACACAAAGGTTAAATCGTTTCTCTACTTTTTATTTCTTTAGTAGTTAATACAATCAAGAATTTTAGTACTCTCTTAGTCAGCGTGGTGGGTTGGTCTTGGCTGGACAGCAAGTGTCCACCAAAGCTGCTCTATGACTCCCTCTCCTCAGCTACAGAGGAGAGAGAAAATACAATGGAAGGCTCATGGGTTGAGATAAGAACAGGGAGAGATCACTCACCAATTATCAGCACAGGGAAAACAGACTCAACTTGGGAAAATCAGTTTCATTTATTACCAATCAAACCAGAGCACAGTGATGGGAAATAAGACGAGATCTTAGACCACATTCCTCCCACCCCTCCCTTCTTCCTGGGGTTAGCTTCACTCCCAAATTCCTTACCTCTGATTGGCTCAAGGGAATGGGGGTTGCAATCACATGTTATTTCTGATGCTTCTTCCTCTTCACACTCTTCCCTGCTCCAGCATGAGGTCCCACCCACAGGAACCAGTTCTTCACTCCTATGGACCCTTCTATGGGTTCTTCATTAACTGCTCCTGTCCCTCATGGGGTCACAAGTCTTGCCAGCAAACCTGCTCCACTGTGGCCTCCTCTCTCCATGGGGCCACAGGTCCTGCCAGGAGCCTGCTCCAGTGCAGGCTTCTTCCAGTGTTACAGCCTCCTTTGGACATCCACCTGCTTGATCATGGGTCCTTCCCGGGCTGCAGGTGGATCTCTGCTCCACCGTGGACCTCCGTGGGTGGCAGGGGCACATCCTGCATCACCAGGATCTACACCACGGGCTTCAGGGGAATCTCTGTGCTGGCTGCTGGAGCACCTTCTGCCCCTCCTTCTCCTGTGACCTTGGTGTCTGCAGAGTGATTTCTCACATGTTCTCACTCCTCTTTCCCAGCTGCTGTGGTGCAGCAGTTTTTTCCCTTCTTTAATCTGTTATCCCAGAGGCACCACCACTGTCAGTGCTGGGCTCGGCCTTGACCAGCAGTGGGTCCATCTTGCAGCCAGCTGGCATTTTCTCTGTCAGATATGGGGGAAGCTTCTGGCAGCTGCTCGCAGAATCCACCCCTGTAGCCCCCCATTACCAAAGCCTTGCCACGCAGACCATATAGAGCCAGTTAAGACTGAACTTTTTATTACCATGACCTATGAAGTTTTTTCACAATGATTTTCAAAAGCAGTACTCTTGTGTAGCTACAGCTTTGTTCCTTATTTTTTGTATATACCATTGTATTTATTACATTTTGTTGGAAAAAGACCTGACAATACTATTGATTTAGAATTCTTCAGTCTTTTGGTCATTCACGTTACCAACATTTACGTAATTAGTCACAGATAATTTTCCAAACATTAAGTTCCATTAGACTAAATCTTGATCTTTGCAAATCTCTTGATGTTAATGTCTTAGTTTCAGTGATTTCCACATGTGTCTGCTGCTATTCATTATTATTATTTGTAGCATCAAATAGGTTAAACTAAATTTGCAAACATCTGTAATTCTAAAAGTATTAACTGCCATCTCTCGTCTGCGCCTAGAATCACAGTTTGTTATGAACAACAGATTCAAGTGTCTCATTATTTTTCAGAAATTGAGTTTAAGGAGGGTGAAATACAGCACTTTGTGGAGATCGAAGTTCTCTTTGATGGAGTAAGGGAGATGAGAGAAGCCTTCACTGTTCACCTGAAGCCCGATGAGAACATGGTTGCAGAAATACAGGTAACAAGCTCATGCAAAGTCCTAAACAACAAAATCTGGTAAACAGACCTCTAACTTACTTTCTGGTTCATCGTTTTACTCTTCAGATTTATTCTCACCATCTTGGCTTGTATATTAAAAGACAAAAAGGGTCATCCCAGCTGTCACAGTAACACCTACACAAAACAGTTTGTTGTCAAGGCAATAATGTTGATGGGGCCATAGAGTCAATGAAAGACTGAAGTCTTCAGGATATCGTTCTAGACATATTCTCCTCATATAATCAATCTTAGAAACGGATGTCCTCTTGGAAACACTCTCTGGCAATACAATATAACCTCTATGCTGTAAAAAGAGTAATTTCAGGTGAAATATGACTTCTTCTGCCAAAACCATGTTACTATTATTCTTATTGTGTACAATGAAATAGCCACACATTCTTGTTATTTAGCATTATATCTTACATACTTTTAATTTAAACAGTGGATTCCTCTGATTTGGCATAAAATGTTCTTGAAACTTCCTGTCTGCATCATCAGTGTCACACCATATATAGTCTGACTCCAGACAGCCTGACAGAAGACACAGCCTTTGCTGATGACAAACACCCCATTCCCACCACGCATTAAAGCATACAGTGCACTTAGAGGGTTCTACCAGAATACTGAAGTGATAACAAAAAAGCTGGGAGACAAGGTTAAAGGTCTGGGATCTTCACTGTTCTGAAAAGAAAAATTTCATTTTAGCTCTTTCTTTTGCACTCTGCAATGTGCTTTCGATGCCTCAGCCCTTTCTAAATAGCTCATCCAGTTGAGGTTTTAGAACTTCTTTTGGAACTCTTTCAAGGGCTAGACATATTCTGGTTGAGGTCCAGCTTGAATCCCCTTGTTTATTTAAATATTCACAGAGAACTGCATCTGTCCTTTTCATTGTCAGGCAGCCAAGGCCATAGTTTACATCGAAGAAATGAACAGCATGGCAGATGTCACCTTTCCCTCTGTCCCTCAAGTTGCATCTCTGTTGATATATGATGATACTTCTAAAGCCAAAGACAGAACCAGTCCCATTGCTGGCTATCCTGTCATCTGTATCACAGTGAGTATCTCTGTGGAAAAACGGAACAAAATCAGTATATGGGTTTTGTTCAGTGGATTTTAGGTACCCAGTATCAATCCCTATGGTGGTGAGTCACACATATTAGTCACATGTGTTAGTCACACATATTAGTTCAAACTAGAATTATCCTTAGAGCTAATCTAATTTGTCTGGATAATGAATCCATTTTCAGGAGGACAAAAAGCATAGAAAGATGTTTCACTTGGTCCTCACTAAGAACAGTTTGATACTGGTACTCACACTGTGTTTGTGATTGCATGACCTTACTATTTCCTGAGTTATTCTGCCTTAATTTGCAGAGTTAAAATCACTGGAGATAACAGATGAGCCATTGTTTTCAACGAATGTCACAGATTGAAAAATGAGTGCTGAAGGAATACAGGCTTCTTTCTTTTTTTTTCACTATTAGTTTTTCAACTGAAAAGTTTACATAAATATTTATATACCTTGAAGAATATTTTTTTCCATCTTCAATTTGTTTTTCGCACATTCCTTTTGCACAGGAATGTCACAAGTTGAATAGTTCTTCTAAATAAAAAAAAAAATCAAAGAACATAAATCTTGAAATGCAAAGTATATTTGCAGAATTAGATCAAAGGGAGAAGTTCAAATTAAAGTAGTACATGAGAGTGTAGTTTGTTCCTTCATAACTATGCCATGCTTTCACCTATAAATCAATTTAAAATAATATTTTTTATTTCAATAAGCATAATTAGATACACCTTTTAATCCACCCTAACAGTGCTAAACACGTCACTGTCACAATAAGGTGATTTCTTATGAGATTTACTGGGAATTTCAGTTCCATGTTGTTGAGTTTTTGATGACTTAAAATTCCTTTGCCGTGAAGCAAATAAATTCTTAACACATCTGCCTTGTTCTGCAGGCTTGTAATCCTAAGTATGAAGACTTTGACAAGACTGGCTCTATATGTGCCAGTGAGAACATCAATAATACTCTGACACTGTACAGGTGGCTTGTGAGTGCTCCCACTGGCCCCGATGGTGTGACCAGCCCCATGAAGGAGGTTGACTTTGACACCTTCTTCACTTCCTCTAAGATGATTACACTCGACTCCATTTACTTTCAAGCTGGTTCTCGTGTCCAGTGTGCAGCTCGGGCTGTGAATTCAGATGGGAATGAGGGTCTTGAGCTTATGAGCCCTATTGTCACTATAAGCATGTCAGAAGGTAAGACATCATCACCTATGGCAAAATTCACAGGTCTCTTTTGGATCCCAAATTCAGTCCTAACAAAAGCTGGTTACATGATCAGGCATTTTAACATTACTGTCTCAGCTTTTCTTCTGTTGTTCATAGAGGTGGTGTAAAAACAGCAAAGCATTGTATAAAGAAAATGTTTTTCCTCTCTCCTAGTTCTCCACATCTTTAAATAATAATCCACGTAGCAAACTTGTATGTTCACGAGAACAATATATAATGTACAATGTAATTAGTGAAGCCTGGTTTCTGCTGGCTTTTGAATTCAACTGTAATAGTGATGCAGTACAGTCTCAGCTCCTACTAGACATTGGAGAATCCACATGGGAATGTCATATGAAAGCCTAGCCAGAGGAAAAACCTCATTTGGCATTCAGGCCTCACTGGACATCTGAGAATTGGTGTCTTCCTTGACTAAAGACTAAAGCAACTGGTGTCCAATAACAGGGCATGGACAAAATTTTTCCCTGGTCAAAGCAGTCATAATTATTCATCCTTCTTCTTTCTCTGATGCTCACTTTGTCTCTCTCTGATTCTTTGACACTTAACCAATCCTGAACTGATGCTGCATTTTCTCAGCCAGCAGAGTTAATGTAGTCTGCCTCCTTTGCCCAGCCAACTCATGAAACTTAAACTGAATACCATTATGAAGCAGAGCAGAAGCACTGACATGGACATGAGTACAGTCTAATAGCATAGGCTATTTTGTTACAGAGATCACAGATACTTTTGTTTATTGTATAATATGGAGAATGAGTAATTATCAGCAAACAAGGTAAATTGCAAAACATTGTATTTTATTACCCTCTGCAGCCATTTGGCTCTTTGTGTCATTTTTGCTGCTTTAGTAGCTACATTAACTCTCTTTGTGTGAGATAAATGATGTGATCATTGATTTGCAATGTCATTTTCATTTTCTAGGTCTTTTCTAGTAAATATTCTAATTAAAATTAAAAATTTAGAATTTTTAATTTAGAATTAAAAATTAGAATTAAAAAATTCTAATTATATTTTCTATTAAGTTAGGGCCTTAAGAACTTTAATGAATGGAATTTCTCTTTACTGCTGTCCTTTTTTCCACATTTTGACTGTAGACTCAAGTCATCTTTGCACTAATCAGGAATCCTACACCCTAAAGAGGACTCTGCCTAAGGGTATTGTCTACAAGGTGCTCTGTAGTTCTTGTTAAAGACAGACAAACTTGTGTTGCGTGAGCTGGTTTTGTTATATGAAACAGACCTTTGTTAGATTTATAATATATTATTTGGATTACACTTGACAAATTAGCAGAGCTAATTAGCCCAGGCTCAGGGCTGAGTTGTCATGCATAAATTACTTTCAGTACCTGAGCTAACTTGTGATGTGGAAGGAAAGGAGTGCAATGATCAAAGCAACCTGTCAAAATCCTGAATATTTTCCACTTTGAGGATGCCTGACCTCCACTGCATAGACCAAATTCTCAAAAGGAAGTCAGATTGTACAAAAAATTGTATTTAGTCTCTTTAGCAATGTTATTTGCATTTGAGGGAAAAAAAACCTGAAACAACAAACCAAACCAACCAAAAAAAAAAACTATCATGAGCAGAACAGAAATTTTGTTTCCTCCTGACAGAAGTTTCCAACTTGGAGATGGTGAGCAAGATGCGGTCCACCAGAACCAATAAGCTCTCCAAGAGCATGGCCCTGCCTGCTCTTTTCGTGAAATCCCTCGGAAATGGGCAAAGAGAACTGTTCTGATTTTCCATATCTAATTGTTTCTTACTTAGAGTACCTTGTGATCCTTTGGCCATCACATGACAAAATGGCCAGAATGCACATACTTCTGCATTGAACTATGCAACTAGAAGTTGATAATATGATTACAAACCTAATTTTCTAGTCCTGCAAACTGGGACTAATACTGGAACACATTGAACTAACACTGGAAAGGATTACCAAAATAAGTTACACATTCTCATTTCTTGGAGAAATTCAAAATTCAAAGTAATAAGGCCTTAAGCAGCTCCATCCAGTTTTGAAGCTGGCTCTATTCTGAGCAGAGTATTTCTAGATATCCTTTGACACAATTTTTCTAGCTACACTTTTGTTACTAATGGATCAGGAGGCTCATAAAATTCTGTGAGGGCATATCACAGAATGCCAATCCAATGCCAAAAACAACTGAACACTGGTCAGGAATCTTCCATAAAACTTAGGATGGTGGGAGGAAATAAAACATATGCCTCTGAAGACCTCTGTAAGAAAGTACGGCACTTGGCACTGACTTTGCAAGTCAGGTTGACACATACAACCGAAAAGGCACAGATGCAATGTCATCACCATGTTCTGAAAATATGATCCTGTTGATGGAGTAATGATTTCTGTTTGAATCCTCTTTTGCATCAATTCTTGTTGAAACGTCCGGGAAAACGCTTCTCAAAGTGTTTACTATTCATTCAAGAAAATTCTCATTTTTCTGGATACCTATATAGTAGAAGAAAAGTACATCTAAAATAGTGCAAAGGAAAGTATAGATTGTTTCCTATGGACTTAAAGTAAGGTTGCTTTCTCTTTTTTCCGTTAGGTCTTTGTCAGCCTCGTATATCAGGAGTAGTTGGAGCAGAACCATTCTCTGCCAAACTGCGCTACACTGGCCCAGAAGATCCTGACTATGCCAACCTCATCAAACTGACAGTCACAATGCCACATATTGATGGTATGAGAAAATCAGCTGTGGAGTTAAGAGAACTTATACAGTATACTGTTATTTGAGCTACTTTATTGGTCATATTATTTTAAATAGACAAAATAATAATCTAATCTTTTAACAGTGGGACCAAAGAAAAATGTTATGCAACAACAGTGCAGTTTGCAACAAGGTGCATAAGATACTGTATTGATACAGTCTCTGATGTGAAGAATGGCGTTTTCAGATTAATTGCATAATTTACATAAGTTGGGCTAGACCTAAGCTTTGTAAAACTCCTTTGAAGTGCTTAGAAATATATTATTTAATTACTAGGTGCTTCTGAAAAAATCACACAGTTTTTTGATTTAATAGTATTTTGCAATATTAATATGTTGTATATTAATACATTGAAATATTGATATGTTTAGAAATATTTTATTTGTCTTTTCATAGTATAGAGACAATTATTGTGCGTGAAATTCTCATACATACTTAGCATATCAACTTTCTTTGAATTCTAAAGTACAGTAACTGGTGTAAGTACAAAATACAAAACCACTGTATAACATGCTTAGTGTTTGACAAAGTTTGGCTAAATTAAGCAGTTCTGACAACTGACATTTAGTGATAGTGCTATAAATTAATGTTTTTAGGCATGCTGCCTGTTATTTCTACAAGAGAACTCTCCAACTTTGAGCTGACACTTAGCCCTGATGGAACTAGAGTTGGAAACCATAAATGCTCCAACCTCTTGGATTACACAGAAGTGAAGACACACCATGGTTTTTTAACTGATGCTACCAAGAATCCAGATGTGATTGGAGAGACCATTCCCTATCAGTACAGCCCAACAATTAGAGGCTTCAATACCTTGCGCTTCTACCGCAACCTGAATCTGGAAGCCTGTTTGTGGGAGTTTATTAGCTACTATGACATGTCCGAGCTCCTCACAGATTGTGGAGGCACCATTGGGACAGATGGACAGGTATGGAACTGGTTCTTGATTTTGTACTGTGTTCTTATAATATTTCCCTTATATTTCATCTGTGGTAGTGGAAATAAGAGAACAATTTGGTTTGAATTAAATTTGCTACGATCTTCTCCCACTACAGTTCTGGGGTATTTTGGGACAAACCAATCCCACTTTTACTGCATAGTGAGCCAACTTAGTCTTTTCTTAAAATGAAAGCCTTCTGAAGAATTGCTTTTAGCACATAGATAGCAGTGGGCTCTTTAATATTAGTTGTGGTATATCTTAAAAAGCAGTTTTAAAACACTGTGGAGAGACTTCTTGCTGATAACAATGGACTGCAGTGTTCTACCAGCAGCTTGTCTTCGCTGATCTCTTCTTCACTGGGTAACATGACCCATCAGTGCAGACAGCACAGTGGTCTTGCATTACCTAGCAGAAAATTACTTACTCAGAAAGCAAAAGAAGCTGCCAATATGGAATGGCTGAAGAACAGAACTGTGAAACTGGCTGGGAAGTTAAAAGCAAGAGATTGGAGAGAACTTTGGATGTTCTTTGGAAAATGATTTCTAGAAATCCATAGTAATGTGGAAAGAAAAGGTTGCAGGATTTCTTCTGGAGCAGTGACAGTGAAATTAATCCCTGGGTCTTCCCTGTATAATTACTATATAAGTCTGTCTGATCCCACTCAGGCTCTGAGTTACAATGGCTGTAACTATGAAGTTTATGTACATAAAAATATATTTGGGGAATCCTACAGGCTGGAAGAAGGACTCATATCAGAGAAGCCTGTCAACAGCTAACTCACTTTCCTGGTACACTAGCATTCCTTGTTGAACCACTGTGAAAGGAATGAGCCTGCTTTGTGAAATGGCCTTAATTTCTCTGCTCTTTTGACATTTTGCCAGGGATCCATCTTCTATGAGACCTCAGTAGACTTATTTGCACAAATTCTTATTTTGTTAGTCCCAAATGGCATAAAGCAGATGTGGAAAGTGTGTCGTTGCCCACTGAAATATATAAGCATGTAAAACAACAGACCTAATTTACTACTAAAAGTGTAGTCACCAATGGACATTTAGATATCTAATCAGATAAACTGATTTTTTTTTTGTTTTTTGATTTTATTATAATTGCATGCCTAAAGTCCGCCTTACTCTGTGGGTGTTCACAGGTAATCATACAGTCAGTTTGCTGTACTAGAAATTGCACCAGGATCTCTTTGGCACTTGGCTAACTTCCCAACATTCTGCCCCTCTTAACTAGAGATCACATACCCTAAATCAGAAGACAAGAACGAAATGAAGCTTCTGCCCTTCTCAGATACAAAGGCTTTGATGGATATGTTATCTCAGTGCTTTGTCATCAGTTCTGGTTCCTTGTCTGTTACAGAGACCAATTCAAGGTCTCTGCGTTGATGTTGGAAGTTCACTGTCCAGGCTCTGCTTGGGCTTGGCCTCTGCTGAAAGAAGATCCTCCTACAGGTGCATTCCACTAGACCTATGAACCTGTCAGAGGGAAAGGGACGGCATCCAAGTGTGGGATGTAAACCTTACACATTCCCACAAGATAAAAATGACAGCAGTCTTCACGGTTCTTAGAATGATTTCATTTCTTCGACTCATGATTCCTTCGACTATCTCTTAATGCCCAAGCAATATGCAACCATATATCCTTATTTCCCATACAACACAACCATAAGCACATAAGCACACACAACTTGAAGCATGTGTAACTATGCAAGCCACTTCTCCCTCAGTGAAAAGGAAGACCTGATATTCATCCTTTCCATTTTAAATACTTCTGTGTCCTTTAGAGAAAAGGCTGAATAGCTGCACTAGACAAATGGGTATCTAAATAAAACCTGTTTATGTCTATGTGCAAATAAACAGAGGAGAAAATAAGTACCATTCCAATATTTTAGTAAATTGGAAGAACCTGTATGTTCAGTTTTGGAGGACACGCGTAAGTGGCAATGTGGCCAGAGAAGAGAGACTTTCCTTAGGCTTCAGAAATTTTATGTACTTTATGTAAGCTCTCTCGTTTACAAGCAGAGAGGGATGAACATGAGCTGTGAGAGCCATGAAAGTGCAGCTGAAGTCATCCTTTAGGGCCTTCTGGGTTATGGATAAAAGGTTACAGTGTGTTAAGTGAAATATCAAGCTGAATTACTTCTAGCGGTGAAGCATTGCCCCGCAGCCAGTACGCGCTTCACTGCCCTCCCTGCTTTCCCCACCTCCATTTAATTCTTCTCCAGGTTTGGTCTTTATCTTCACATGACCCCCTCCAGCTGAGAGGGGAGGCAGTCAGTGCCCTATCTCTGTGGTTGTCACCATTGTTGTTTTTTTCTCCTTCAGTGAACAATTAATAATCCTCTTCTGTGAGAGGAAAGCTGGCAGCTATGGTTTTCACCATTTTTTTTAGCAGACAAAGGAAGCTTAAACTCTATTATACAGACAGAACAGATAAATAACAAAAACACTCTTACCACATCCTGCTACCACTGCAAATTTAGTATCTTCAATTGATCAGATACTTTGGCTAGATCTTTAGGCTCAAACTTTTGTTTCTTGATTCTAGTTCTCCAGTACCTGTATGGTCAAACAAAGACAGCCATGTTGATTCAGACAGAGAGATTTCACAAAAAGAACTGGCAATGTCTTAAATGATGTGGACCTTCACTTTATGGGAGCTTCTGCTATTGTAGGGGAAGAAGATGAACTTTAGTAAGCAAGAAGTGAGGTGGGAGACCTGCAGCTGGTGTAGTTCTTCTGGCACAGCTCCTAGTGTTTGCTGAAGGCTGCAGCTGTCTTTGCCAGTTCCCATGAACTCATGAACTGTCATAATACATACAGAGAAGGTCTTAGTTTTCTTTTTTTTTTTCTTTCCCTTTGAGGCCTTTTGATTGTGACCCACTCTCTTTCTCAATTATTCTGTGCATGAGCAAACCCTGTGTGAGCTACATGCAGCACTTCTTTCAGTGTACAGCTTGACGGTTTGTTCCTGGGGTCTGCCCACAACTGAAAAACCAGGCATTTATGTATCTAAACATGGACTTAGATGTGCAGTTTAAAGAACTTCTATTTAAAAATAAAAATAAAGACCTGGTCCTCTCTAAACTGAGCTAATTAATTTGGATTAGAGTTTTGTCCTTGTTAAAGTTAAGGTCAGTTTTGATGATTAGCAGTTTTCTTTAGGTCAACCTGCAGTCACAGTCTAAAATTCAGTGTCTGCACTTGGGTATGTATAGGCGTTAAAAAGCAGGAACTCACCTACTTGAGGGCAGTCTTCCTGTATTTTCAAGTAGCTGATAAAGGCTGGACTTTACTTCATGGGGACATTGTGAGAGTCAAGTACTACAGACATCTCACATTCTCAAAACACAGGTTCTAAAACAATGACAGATATTCATGAAAGGAAGTGCAAAAAATGAGACAGTGAAAACCAAGCAAGTGACCATACTTTTAAGTGTATATTGAAGTGTTAGCCTACACTTATTTGATAGAGTGTGAAATATCATTTGATCTCATTTCCTACTGTTATAACAGTTTGCTATAGCCAGGCAGTTGGGCATATGAAGGGCTTCTGTGTGGTTCTGGCCAAGTATTTATATATGGATGTTGCTTTCCATAGTTCCAGTCCATTGCCAGACTTGGAATAGGGAAGCAAGGAAATTACCATTCAGACTAATTTTATTAACAACAGCTCATTAATCAAGTCTTTTGCAGGAACAAGAAGGTGAAGAGCATATACTAAAATACTTGAATGTGTAGATTTATACCTTAAAACGATGGTAACTCAGTATAGCTGAGCAGTTCACTTTTTTCTCTTCAAAAACCAGTTATTTTTGGCCCAAACTGAAAATGTCTTTCTTCCGATATGTTCAGTTCAGTTCCCATTTATGCTACGCATGTTATGGCACTGAGTGTTTCAAAATCCCATCTGCAAACAGATTTTAAAATCACTAATGTACTGCTGCACCATATACGAGACAGTTTGCAGAAGGTTTTTATTACATAGAAACAGTGTATTTCCAGCTTTATTGGACCTAGTTTTACCAAAATCATACTTTAAGACGAAAACTCAGCTATTCTGAAAATCTCACTAGATGTTGTAAAATGCAAACAGACGGAAATGTCTGGTTTCAGATTTTTATATTCACTTTAGCCACCCCAGTCAAGTTTAAGAAAACTCTACAACTCATGTTCCCTTGACATGGAACCTCACTAAAAGACAAACATTTTTTCTCTAGCTGCAGACATGTGCATTTAGTAAGCTGTGAAGAAAAAAAATACTATAAAGTGAATGCACCAGCTGTGTAACAAGGTCAGAGGTTAAATTTTTTCAAGGGACTGGAGTTTCAAGGCTATATTGCATTCTCTTCTCCATTCAGACTTCTTTAAACAAACCTGCTTTGCATTTCACCTGTGACCTACCTGTCTGGATGTCTTCTTGGGGCCAAATCTTAGTTTTGCCATAATGACATTGTGTAAACAGTTAATTGATAACATTGTTAAGCTTGCGTGACTCAAATTCACAGACATAGTGAGTAAATGCAATAGAAAATGAGACTTAGGGTAATTTGGAGAATAAAAATACAATTTTCACGTAAAGTCTGTTTCAATGAGTTATACAAAATAACACATGAACATGTGTTATTTCTAATGACTAATTCTGATTTTATCAGTACTATCACTGTACACTCTGAAAAGTTCTGCCCTCTGGAAATGTAAGCCAGCTAAATAAAGCACACTATAAATGTAGAACAGAGTCCATGCTCCAAACCCTTTACTGAAAATATTTTTTATTGTAAATATTCTAAATTGTTACGTGACAGATTCTCAAAATAATTGTGTTTTTTACCTAATGAAGTTTGACAGATTGCATCTGAAAGGGAAAGAAAAGAAAAACACTTACAGAAAGTCCCTTTAATACTTTCTAAGTCTTAAATGGGAGTTATCAGTATTCTAAGCCAGACCTTATGCTCTGTGATAATTTATCTTACCAAAAAAAAATGAAGTTCTACTTCTTAGATCAATGTCCAGTATAAATCATGCTCTTCTCTCACAAACATGAATTTTGAAATTTTTGCACTGTTTGATGATTTTTTATCTAAGTTTTTCCAGATATTATCTGTAAGAGTCTGTTCCCGGCTTGGAAAAATTTTTGTCTTCTGTCTTCTCAGGTTCTCCAAACCTGGCATTTTCCGGGAGTATTAGACACAATTTCCCCAGTTCATCTGGGGTGTAGCTGTAGTCTGTATTTCTCTCCTGGTATCAGAAGACTAAAGTTCACACCCACTTACTATTATTCAAAATCAGTGTTACCAAATGTAATTTTGTCAGTGCAACTGGTAAAATCTCCTGTGCATAGGATGCATGGATACATAATGCACCTGTCCTGTCCCTCCACAGCAGTTAAGCTGATCCTACACTCACACAGCTCTAAGTTACCCTTTTGGTTTCATCAGTGTCACATTGAGATATAAAATGAACAGCTGGGTACTCTCAATAGGCTTTGCATGCAGTGCTGGAAAAGAAAGATAACTCAATGGAAAGAATGTTTTCTCATGTTTGTCTAAACAGCATTATTAGGAGGGCTGGAGAAGTCAGACTCCTCCATCTGTGTAACACATTCCATCGATTCATTTGGGAGGTGGGGCAGTGTCTGCTCACTTTGACACAGCTTTGCTCTGCAGTTGACTTCCACTTTATTTTATTTTTACTATATCAAAAAGATCCTTTCATATACCATGTCTTGAGATTGTTCTCTTCTGCCTACAGAAGAGTAGATTCCCCCTTGTAGGAATGAGAGGCTCTTAGAAGTTTTCATTTACTGTTAGAGAGAATTATTTATTCATTATTCTCTGACTATCAGTGTTGTAGTTTTTTCTCCATACCTGCAAATCCATGAGTGCTTGGAGAAGGGTTTGTGTGCATAAAAACTCAATGAGCTTTTAGAAAGAACTCCTGCCTCCCCCTCCATGCCATGAATCACACGCAAGGGCAGTAATACTGATGGAAGCACATGAGTACACAAATAAATTTCCAGGCTGAGGCAAGCAGCCCTGCTGCCCAGACACCTCTTGCAGGTTTTGCTGAAAGGGAAGAACCTTTTAAATTCTACAGTCCTAGAAATGGAGACTTTCAGATTTCCCCACAGAGCAGTGGTATTGTCAAAGGAGCAGTGTTTCTGGCAGACTTGCCCCAGAAGGGATACTGCTACTAGATTTCCACCAGCACAAATAAGCTGAGCTCTCTATGGTCCCATCAGATGGAGGCAAGAAAACCCTAAAATATGGCTTACAAACCTCATTAATGGATTGCTTTATGTACAGTACACATGAAGAGCCAATGATACATTGAAAGTCAAGAAAAGCCTTGGAAGGAGGGGTGTTTTTTTAGCTTGATGTGTCATAAGGTATTGAGCTAGAAGGAGTTTTGTGCATCACCCTATCCAGGCCACTGCCTTAAGTCTATATGATATCATTCCAACACTAATAATCTTAATCTAAAACTTAACAGGATTTCATGGCTTTGCTATTCTTGTCAAATGCCACCACACTGAGGGCTGGAAACTCTTCTAATTTCTAGGCTGTGTTTGTCATGGCCATCTTATGCCTGTTTGTTCCCGTGTCAGCACTATCTTTCATCATCAGTGGCCCTTCTCTGCACTTAGTCTTCTGATGTATATAGACAACATTCTTAGTCGCTCTCAGCCTTTGTTGTACTGGGCTCAACAACACGGCTGTTTTTGACTCTTCTCATCAGATAGTTTTGCCATTCCTCTGATTATGTTGATTTCTTTTTCTGCAGTCTGCAATGCAAATTAGACTTTTTCAAGCATGGATGATCAAAGCTGTTCCAGATAAGCTCTCACTAGTGCTCTGTATAATGGCATGCATGCTTCTAATTTCCACCCCATTCCTGAGTTTATCTTAGGATCATAGCATATGGAGAGGGTAGGAAGGTCATAGTTATGATGTGATCAACTCACATAACAAAATTTCTTTCCTCTCTATTGTGTCTAATGAATGTCTTTCATTTGTACCAGAAATCCCTGTGACTGGTTTCTATTACCTTATACTTTAAGCTATAAGATTTCATCTCACTACTATTATTCTATTCCTCAAGGTCATTAAATTCTCACTTTGCTATTCTAGTCTCTACTTTATCATTAAGCATTATGTATGCTTCTATTTAAGAAAATAATGGACATATATTAAATCCTCTTCCACATACTTTTGTCTCTTCCTTATAAGCAAACTAAATTTCAGATCTCTGACTTCAATTATCTAATTCTTACTGTACAGCATGCAGATGTAGAACAAAAAGGCAGAGAGAAAAGCCAACACAGTTTGTCTGGTATGACCTTACAATAGTAATGCATTTTTTATACAATCAAATGTATTCATTCAGTTCTTGATACTGCTCCAGGAAATGACAAATTTTGGAGGTTATCCCTGAATCAAAGGAAAATCATAAGACACTCGAGAGCTGCATCATTGCTATATATTTTTTTACGGAAGTGAGAATATCATGTTGTTCTTTTTTTCTGGAACAGTTTAGTAAATCTGTGTCCAAAATAGTTGCTCAGATACTCATGCAGGTATCCGAAAGATAAACTTGCAGCTTAAATCGTACTAAATAATAATATTTTTGTCTAACTTCAATTGGTCATCCAATATCTAGAGAGAAGAAAACTCTTTTTTTTCTGTTCCAAATAGAAGTTCTTGATTGTGTTTATGTAAAGCCAACAAAGAATCATTAATATAATCTACAACTGTAGCATCTCATCTACCAGTCTGTGTTAGTGTTTTACTTTCCAGTGGTGCCAGACTGCTTTCAGTGGTTCCCAGTGACAGGGTGAGGAGCAATGGCCATAAACTAAAACATAGAAAGTTCCACCACAACATGAGAAAGAACACAGAGGGTGGCAGAGCACTGGAACAGGCTGCCCAGTGAGATCATGGAGTCTCCCTTTCTGGAGACATTCAAAACCCACCTGGACATGTTCCTGTGTAACCTGCTCTGGGTGACCCTGCCTTGGCAGGGGGGTTGGACCGAGTGATCTCCAGAAGTTCCTTCCACACCTAACAATTCTTTGATTCTATGATAGTGTGTTTCCGAATGACTACTGTCTAAATGCTAGCACATACTATGGAATGAGTCAAACAATGTAAGTTGAAAGGGGTTTGGTAGCATAGTGTGTAGATCAAGGAGTGTCACACGTGAAAGTGAGTTGTGGCAGCTATGAACATTTGCCGTAGTGAAGTCCTTAATTAGGTCAGAATTTTTAGTCAGTGCAAGCAGTAAATTGTAGTTACATGTAGTTATCATGTGGTTACATGATATTAGTAAAAGTCCTGTCAGGCGTTTCAAATTGTAAAGCAGCTGTAAGGTGATGGGCATTCAGGCCCCTGACATGCTGCTGGTTGAACCCAGAAACAGTTTGATTTTTACACAGCTTGTAAACTTCTTTGAATGCTGGGGATTTTTGACAGTGCAAAACACTCTTTCGAAGCGTGTAAGGTAATCAGGGAAATGTTCAGATGTGCAAATTTATATACGGAATTTCTACTGAAACTAAATGAAAATTTAACCACTTTTATGACTTTGAAAAGTTTCCCACTGGGAGATGTCTCAATGTCTTTCCTTGCGTATATTTCTAAGAAAATCCGGAATGGTCTAAAAGGATCTGGATTGCACATTTAGAGTCAGAGATATGTGAGTGACAAAGTATTTGTAACCAAACATAAACACGAAGTCTCTTCAAAGAGGTTTAGATCCGTGTATCAATGTAAGACCTATCTTAAGAGGTGACAGCTTACAGAAACTGTTCTTCTTGTCCTTTTTCCATAAAAATACACATGAAGAATATGTAATTCTTTGATTTTTACAGCACAATTGTTCGGCACAATATATGCAGAAAGGCTCTGTTTTTAAATCCATATCAACTTGCTTATTATTTTTAGTTCTTCCAGACAGTGAGGAACTATATGATTTGTGTTTGCATGCAGTGTGTTAGCCATGCACAAAGGAAGAAAGAGTTCCAGAGATGACTAAGCTGAGTCCAAGGACTCAGTCTTGCAATGACATCTGAGCAATTTCAGCATCTTCCAGAAGAGTTTCTTAGTTGATAGTAACAGGAATGTAAGCAAAAGAGTTGGTTAAGGCATAACCATACAGCAAATGAAAAAGGATATTTGAAAAATATCTAAAGCCTTCATTAGTAACTATGTTGTATATTTACTAAAAAAACCTGAGCAAAAATGATGAGTCAAAATTGAGGGGCTTATGTTTTATCAGTTTGAAGTACAAAGATGAAGCTTGAAGGGGTGTAAGCTCAGCTGAAAACCACTGAAATGTGGTTTTGCACTTCATCTGTAATTTGCAAAAAGAGAGAATTCGATTCGGTCACAGTATTTATTTCAAGTTCTGTCTTCCCTTTCTCTTGCATTCGGCTTACCTGTGCAATGCTGCCATTCACGATCACTAACCCTAATAGACAGTGCTCGTTTTTGTAGGTTCTCAATCTAGTGCAGTCCTATGTCACGCTGAGAGTCCCTTTGTACGTCTCTTACGTTTTCCACTCTCCTGTGGGCGTCGGAGGCTGGCAGCATTTCGACCTGCAGTCCGAGCTCCGGCTGACTTTTGTGTATGACACTGCCATCCTGTGGAAGGATGGGATCGGCAGCCCACCTGAAGCAGAGCTCCAAGGTGGGTGTTGGGTTTCTTGGCATAGAACTCATGCTCTGTTACTAAGAGTAGAATTTGCACACAGTAGGATGGTTTTTCAATCATTCCAGTACTAAAAAAAAAATTAAAATTATCATTTATTATCAGTTGCAATCTGTCATTTCCTAGCACTCACAGGTCTCTGCTGGAGTGTTTATGAAAATCATGTAAGATTGACATCAGCTCTTTTACTTCAAAGAAAGACAGTTGTATTGTTATATTTGAAGTACACGTGCAAAAATTAAAACATTTATATCTACTCAGAACTTCAGGGTACAGTATGTAACCAAATTCTGCTAGCACACAAGATGTTTGCACTTTAATGAAAATAATTGAAGGTTTTCTGTGATACCATTTTTTTCTCACTTTGAATGGCCAGTTTCAGAAACTTTTGATATTTTGAAAATGTTATGAAACATTCAAAAGAAACAGAACTGTGTAATGGGGGCCTGTCCTCTGTGTGAGAGTAGGAAACTGTGAGACTTTCTGTAAAAGTGTTAGATACTGCCAGTAAATGTTCATGAGTATAACTAGTCAACAAGTCCAACTCTATCACTGCAGAATTTATCTTTCAAAAAAGTTTATTTTTTAAAAATAGTGACATAAAGATGTATGTGCAGGATTAAAATATATAGTTACACCTGTGTGCTGCATTGTTCTTTTTATGCAAATTTACTTAATATTTCCCAGCATTAAGCTTCAGGTGTTTCCTATCTCTCTCAGCCTAAGGTAGAAAAAAGGCACCAGCTGTAATTATGTACAAAGACTTACACAATTTCAGGACTCCTAGGAACCTAAAATCACTTTTTGTTTCTGCTAACTGTATATGAACTACAGAAATCATTGCTGTACCATTTCTGTCATTGTGTTAAAAGCAGGAAATGAGGAGCAGTGAAGGGAATCTACAGTGCATGAAGAATGAAGCACACGTCATGCCACGCCTAAAGAATAAGCCACATGCCACAAATCATGTGGTGTGATAGTCACCAAATAACAACCGATCTAATCCTCTGTCTCAGCAGTTATGTGGTGCATCTATGCCACCATTTCCCATCTTTGTTGCTTTAATTTTTTTATTTCTCTGTGTAAGAAGCTGATGGCCACATCTTTGGAGGTGCTGAACATTGTCAGTTCCCTTTGAAAACAACCAGCACAAAACAACCCCCAACATATCCCAGTCTTATTTGGGTAGTATTTTTTGAGCAGTTGTTTATCTGGGCAGGGAGGGGTTAACTAATTTCCATTTTCTTTCCATAACTGTCAATTCATATAGTGTTCCTACATAAATTCTAAGTAACATGTAAAGCAGTCAAGGTCTTCTAAAGCCCTAATTCATGCATGAATATATAGATATTTCTATTGTACCAAGAAATATGATTGGTACAGATGATTTTGAACAGGTGGTATACATTCACACTGGTGTGTTAGGTTTCCAGCACATTCATGGGGGAACATTCCTTCTTTTTCCTGGCAAGCAGAATGGTGGTACATCACTGGCTGTTTGTAAGGGGGCACTGAAGGAAATACCTGAGCTCTAAAGCTTTGCAGAACTCCAGAGAAAAAGAGTCTTGTCTTCAAGGTACAGCAATAAACCATTTCTGAAATGTAAACAAGAGGTTGTAATCTGAAATTAGAATGCCTAGGGCCTGTTTTTTGTACCAAATTCATGCCAAAAATTGCCAGCAATGCAAAGCCTCTCAGAAGGAGTTTCACAGATTGCAGCACCCTAGAGTAGATTGCTGTGGAAGTCACAACCAGCTGCTGCAACTAATGCTGGTGGTTGCTGCCTTGGCACAGTAGGCAGGGAGGCACTGATAAAGGGTATCTTTGAAGCAGCTTTCATTGGTAGAAGTCAGCTTGAATACTTGGTGAGAACAAAACTCTTCCTTCTGCAGACTCCTCTGGCAGCTGACCATGCTGTTGCCTGAACCCAAGCACAGACTGTGCCGTGTGGATTTTCCTCAGCCTACTAGATCAGCTGTGGGGGTCCATGGTAACATGTGAAAGCGTGACTTTGCAGGGAAGTTTCCTGTATGTTTTGGAAGCTGTGTCATGTCGTGAAAACTCAAGGCCTCACTGTGTAAATTCTTGTTTGAGGAGAACCTGGAGTCAACCCAAAAAGTACCAGCGGGCCCCCCCAAACACATGACATGGCAAGGGCAGATGAAAGAGTGGGTCTGGTGTTTCCCAGGAGTGTGATTTCTTTGTCACCTGCAAGTGGAAAACTCTTGTTAATTGTTTTTTGCTGGCAGGTTCCCTGTTCCCAACCAGCATGCGCATCAATGAAGAGGGGCGCTTGGTTGTCAACTTCAAGACTGAAGCCCGGTTTCATGGTCTGTTTGTTATGTCCCATCCTGGTAAGTGTAACCTACCCTCTACCAGTACGACAGAAACAGGCACCCTTCCCAAATTTTTTACTATTCATTTTTTCTCTATTTCTGGTTCTGATAGCTGATTTTGGTTTTTTACATACTGTGCTCTTCAGATACAGATTTTTCCTCTGCTTGAGATTCCTTACTTGTCATTGATGACTGTATTCAGGTTGTCAAACTTGTTGAAATATGCATGAACCTGATGGAAGGCAAGTAGTTCCACTTGATCAAGAGCCTGATTTATGAAGGTTGAAGATCTAGGCTGTTGTGTGCATTACGGATCTATAGATATACGTTTTTAACCCCATAGTTATAATTACTATTTACTTGTATTGCCCTAGAAACTTGGATAGCATTAAAATTTCTTTTCTGACTTGAAGCTTTTCTAGGATATTTAGACCTTTTTCAGAGAGCCAGAAAAAGTCTTGTTATGGGCATTGTATCACTCCGTTAATATAACATTCTCACTGACATTCAATTAGTCATTTGCTGAGGACCTGTTCCTGCAACTTAATCTGTTTAAACCCCACTGCCTTTATTCAGAATAATTACAGGTGTAAGACTCTGTCTACAGACATAAATCTGAGCATGAATGCCAGCCGTGGAAAAGATTATCTAACTAAATTAAATCTGCTGAACAACAGTGAGAAGAGAAAAAAAAAATAGGAAATCTCTTTTAGTTTAACTCAGGTGTTTTTAACCCATAAAACTCCTTCATGGTGCTTCTGCTTTTTCTCAGCTGTCCTCTAGTATGTTTGGTTTTGCCTATCAGATGGAACCAAAAGTGTTAAATTACTAAGAGAAGTTATGTTGTGTTTCCCTGGGCTGACATTCCAAGTTTAAAACAGGAGGGATTATAGATCTCTGCCATTCCACTCTTTCTGTTTTGACTCTCTCTTAAATTTATTCTTCATACAGTTCTTGTTGTGTAGCCCAAAAGCAGCTGCTGAATAGACACTTGAATGAGAATCAAGGAGGCCCAACTGAGTTGACTCTGATTTTAGTTTCAGTTAATAAAACCCAGTGCCCTGTGAAGGTATTAACATCAGCTATGGCATTATGGTTTGTGAATTATTGAGAATGTTTTTCAGGCTCTGAGAGTTTGCAATGAAACCTTCAAAAGGTGAGAAATCTGTCTCTTTGGCATGTTTCTAGCTTCACCTCTAACTTCCATGGTTATGTCAGCTGATCACCTGGGCCTCACATTCAGCCTCAGCCTCATCCGAAGTGAGCCAACCTACAACCAGCCAGTCCAGCAGTGGAGCTTTGTTTCAGACTTTGCGGTAAAACCTCAGCCGTCACTAAGTCTTCTACTGCCCCAGCCCGTTAGTTGGGATGTTGGTGGTACAGCTCCCTCTCTCTCTGTGTCCAGGTTCGAGACTATTCTGGAACGTACACGGTGAAGCTGATAGCCTGTACCACTGCCCCACATCAGGAGTACAGGCTGCCAGTGATCTGCAATCCTAGAGAGCCCATCACTTTTGATCTGGACATCCGATTCCAGCAGGTACCATTCCAACAACTTCTTCGTCATGTTTCCTTTCTAATTTGATTCCTTGATTTCCTTTCTAATTTGTTGGTCTTGTAATAATCATACTAGAAACTGAATTTACTTGCTTATAAACAAAGCATTCCTAAATTGGTGGGACAGCACATACTCCTCTCCTGCTAAATAACCAGTTTTACCCAGCTAAGAAAGGCTGAAGTAGGAGCACAAATGGTTTTTTTGTCCTCAATTCATGTCCAGTCTTTGATAGTCAAGAGGAAGCTCATTGACATTGGTTTAGGGGAGAGTTACTGTGATGTGATAGTAACATTTGGGAATCCTTTTTTTGTCTTTTAGCTTTGGTAGTAAATAGTTTCACCAGGTAATTAGGAAAATATAAAACTATTATCAGAAGGTTTTCATCTGACACAAAATCAGAGTTAGGTCTCTGGTATTAAGAGGGGAACCTCCAGAGGAAAATTCAGTCAGTCCTAAAGTAGAACTTCCTTTACTGACTGTAGAGGGAAGTGTAGATAGGCAACTTTGGTAAAATGCTAAGCTTTAAAACTCACAAAAATGACCGAAACAAATCCAATCCATAGCAATATGGATCATATGGGAACATATGGTAACAGGCAAACAGCATACCTTTCACAAAGCCCAGCTGTGAAGCTCTGTAGCTGGGAACAAACTATGGAGAAATGAATTCTGCTGTAGAAAACATTGGTTTAAAAAAAAACTGGGGGTCATGTTGGATGGTTAAGAGAACTTAAACTGCCAGTGTTCCAGGTTATCAAAAAGGCTAGTGTGACCTTGGCATGTGTAAGGAGGAAGTTATATAATTTCTGTTATTTGGAGCCAATACAGCTAATACTGGAACAGTGTGGCTGTGGTTTCATGCTCATTTATAGCGTAGATTATGCTATTAAATCATCTTACAGAATAAATCCATATCAGTCGGGGTACACAATCACTTTTCTGTTGACTTAGCCAGAGTACACGAGGGAATGTATGCAGTCTTTATGCTTTTATTTGGCATTTTGCCACCTGTGGGAGAACAGGTGATTCCTGATAGGGCATTAAGTCCTGGCAAAGAAGAGAGATGATACATGATCTGATGTGAAACCTGCCTTCTCAGAGTTAACCACATTTCAACATTTTGAAGAAGTTTGAATGGAATGGGTGAGGGGAATTTATACTAGTTCAGCACTTCAGCGTTTGTCTGGCATTTCTAAGCTACTTCTGGAGACTCTAAAGCAATTCATAGCAATGCTAAACCACAACTTGTTCCTGATCCTAGTATAAACAGTAAGATGTTGATATTTCAAAGAAAGATCAAAAAACCTGCAAAAATCATTGCAAAATGGGCAAAGTAGCCTAGGAAGAAACCTAACTCTTATCCGGAAGTAGCCTACTACTTTCACTTCCTAAGTAAAAGCTATGGCTAAGAATTATAAATAAATAAATAGATACTGTAGGGGTTATTCTATCAGATAAGGTATATCAGATTTAGTAATACAGTATATGGAAGTTTCAGGTACATCAATTAAAAATAAGCATAAGGTGCAAAATTGCAAAAGTGTCATAGACTGTGGCCAGCTAAACCCCCATCACCAACAATTTCCAAACCAAGACCAGCTCTTTTTCTTGAGATACTCATAGTAAAAGGGACTTGGAAAGTTCTGTGGCCCATGGTAATTTTTCTATCTGATCACAGATTGAAATACTATGTGGACTTTAAGCAGGTCCCAAAAAAGCAGCAGTACAATAGCACAAATTCAGTAGGCAGTATCTGGCACTTTACCTCTAAGATTTTTTAGTCATTCTGCAACACTGAATAAGCACTGGTATCCACACTTTTACAAATAAGAAACAAAAGACTGAAGGATCAGACTGAAGGATGCTCGTCCTTAGGCTAGGGAACACCTGATACCTTGCACAGGCCCACTGCATCCAGTCCTCTGGTGCCAGTGCTAGAAAGACATGGACCTGCTAAAGGGGGTCAGAGGAGGACCAGAAAAATGGTCAAAGAGCTGCAACACCTTCCCTGTGAAGAAAGGCTGAGAGATTTGGGGTTGTTCAGCCTGAAGAAGAGAATGAGATAAGGAGACCTTATTGTGGCCGTCCAACATACAAACAGGGCTTTTAAAAAAGACAGACTTTTTACCAAGGGCTGCAGTGACAGGATAAGGGGCAACTGAAAGAGAGTATGTTTAGAGTGGATGAAAAGAAGACACTTTTTACAATGAGGGCAGTGAGGTCACAGGTTGCCCAGAGAAGCTGTGGATTCCCCATTCCTGAGAGTGTTCAAGGCCAGGCTGGATGGCGCTCTGAGCAACTCGGTCGAATGGAAGATGTCCATGCCCATGGCAGAGAAGTTGGGTGAGATTATCTTTAAATGTGCCCTCCAGCCTGTCGTACTTAGACACGAAAAAACCACGCAGACTTCGCCAGGTGGGAGCAAGAAAAAGAGAGAGCCGGGCGAAAACCCCGAACTTTATTTTATATCTTCTTAAGAACCACCGTGGATTGGAGGGAGAAATTATCACCCCTCAATCACACTGGTCAAAGGAAAAATCCATCAATTGTCTCCGCCTAGAAGAATGGAATGAAAACAATAAAGTACAGATAACAAAACATGACCATGTTCACAGAAAGTGCGTGAGAACTTCTACTACAAAAGTAAAAACACAGAACAGTAGAAAAACCAGGGCGACATCTCACCCTTTTTCCATTAAAAAAGAAAAGGAAAAAAGAAAATGAACAATGTTCAATCTCTGCTTGTGGAAGGACCATCGGAGCGATCACCCACATCATCTGCATCTGAGTCATCACTCGATGTTCCATCCATTTGATGACTTTCACTTTGGTCACGGTCTCCACCTTGCCTGTCGGCTGGATTTTGCCTCTGCGGTCGCAGGTCAGGACGGACACACTTTGCAGGTACCCAGCGCACCCCAGTATCTGTGGATACACAAGCATACCCGCGCCCCGAAGCGATAAGGTCATAGGGACCTTCCCACTGTTTGGTGACTAAATTCCGCACCCGAACCTTCGCTCGAGGCTGCTGTGCCTCGTCCGAAGCCTGTAACGAGAGGTGATGGTTCAAAATAACAGGATTATTAGAATTCTGCGGTACCGTAAGGTGATTGATGGTATACAAAGCTTTTGCCAACCGACTGTGCGGGGTTTCACCCTGCATTCCCCGTTTTTGTTTTTGAAGAACCTGCTTCAGAGTACCATGAGCACGTTCTACAATAGCTTGACCAGTCGGAGAATGAGGAATACCAAACTTGTGTGACACACCCCACAACTGCCGGAACTGCCGCACCTCTTCTGAGGCGTAAGCAGGACCATTGTCGGTCTTCACAGCAGAAGGTATGCCTAGAACGGCAAAGGCCTGCCTCCAGTGGGCAATGACATCGCGGCCCTTCTCTCCAGTGTGAGCAGAAGCCCACATGGCAGAGGAGCAGGTGTCCACCGTGACATGCACATACTTGAGCCGGCCAAATTCGGCAACTTGGGTGACACTCCAACCCAAACCACTCTGTGACTCTTTGAAATCAGTGAGTGTAGGTGTCAAACTGGACCAAAATTACTTTTGACTGCAAAGTGTAATGATAAAATGATGAGGCAGGACAAGAGTTGTTTCCCCCAATTCTTAGTCTAATGCTCCAGCTCCCATACTGAATTACCTTTTTGGGCTTTTTTGTATGAGGCTTTTCATTTCCTTGGAAACTTTTTCTTCTAATTTCCTTCACAATTGCTTTCACTGGTCACAAGTGAGGAACGATTTTAAGAATCAAGAAGAAAGTGTATTTGGTATTTCCGTACTGGAGATTTCGGTTCAACATTTCCTTTCTTAACATTTATCATCTGCATATCTCCTTTTCCTCTTTCCATGGCCCCTGAGGAGTGAAGCAGGTAGCCTGGAACACTAGTGAGGATTGTATTACCACTCCCTCTGGGATTCCCTGAAGATGAACAGCATTCAGTCTCCAAGCTTTGCTTTATCCCAGTCCTTTCAGCATCTCCTTTCTTTCAGTATGTATGGCTATTTCCTGACAGAAGCCCTTTCATACTCAGGATACTTGTTGCCCTGGGATGGACCAATCTCAAGAGTGCTCTGTTCCTTGAGGTACCAAGTACCACATGGGCTTTGATCCTGTGGGTAATCTGCATTGTCCCCAAATCATCCATATGCACAGTTTGATGGACATGGCAAACAGGCAGAATAAACTGAAAGTTACTCTTCTCACCCAGCAGATCCTCACAGATGTCGCCCTGGTTTTTCTACTGTTCTGTGTTTTTACTTTTGTAGTAGAAGTTCTCACGCACTTTCTGTGAACATGGTCATGTTTTGTAATCTGTACTTTATTGTTTTCATTCCATTCTTCTAGGCGGAGACAATTGATGGATTTTTCCTTTGACCAGTGTGATTGAGGGGTGATAATTTCTCCCTCCAATCCACGGTGGTTCTTAAGAAGATATAAAATAAAGTTCGGGGTTTTCGCCCCGGGTCTCTCTTTTTCTTGCTCCCACCTGGCGAAGTCTGCGTGATTTTTTCGTGTCTGAGTGCGACATCTGGAGTAAAAACACAGAACAGTAGAAAAATCAGGGCGACACACAGATTATTTTTTTATGAACTCTTATATAAAATGTCTCAAATGCCCATGAAAATAATTGCACTTAAACTACTGTCGTAAATAACACAGCTAAAAACCAGTTGTGCTAATCAAATATTTGTGGAACTTCAACCCAGTAGCCTGTTTTCCAGGCATTTAGAAAGAAGTGCTCCAAGACAATGGAGTTTTTTTAATCATTATTTCTGTGCACAGGCTGTGTTGGTAGGGTTCCTTTTTCTGAAGAGTAGCACTCCATTTATAGAAAGGTTTGAGCTGTACATTCTTCTTGCCAGATCCTGTTGCTTTGATAGTTTTGAGACTGTATTGTGAAATGGACCTTGTCCATGAGCCAGCAAGAATGTTTTCTTTGTTGTTTTCTTTCCTTCCTGTCCACACACTTATACATATATATATATAAGTATACATATATATGTTAGCATTTTTTTATTTGTTTAGTAGCCTCTTGTTATTCTTTCTTTTTTTTTTTTTCGGATATGTGTGTCTCATTGCTTCCTCAGGTACTTGCATCCTTTTGATCTTTAGGCTCCCCCCAGTTCTTCTATTCACTGTATTATTTCCCTTTTATTATGCCATATCCTTTTATAATTTGCCTTCTATCTTATGTTTTATGGTCCCATGAGAAACTGCTGCTGATAGTATTGATTTAATTTTATACTTTTCATGTAATTGAGGAAGAACCATAGATAACTGTGTCAAATATATAAAGATAAATACTAGCATAAAAAGATACTGGCATAAAAAGATGTTCAAATGGTTTGGTGCATTTTCACATGCATGATCTGATATATCCCGCAGCACATTAGAAGAACTGATACTTGCAAATAAAGCCTCAGCAATGTGTGCTTTCAAATATTGACAGAGGATCAGAAGCAGGGGTGAAACTTGTGTGTAAGAATGAAAACGGGATCAAGAAGACAGGCTGTGATGAGTCAGAGACAAGTTTTTGAGGGAAACATTTTCCTCATGTTACCCCCACACAGAAGTTGCCCTTGACACCTCCTTAGCTAGGATTTGGAAAAATGTGGTGGGAAGAAACTAACCTAGAATACTATCAAATATCACAGATGCAGATAGTCCAAAGGTTGTTTGCATATAAAATACATAGGAATATATGTGTAGTACCAAGAAATCATTTTGTTAAACTGTATTATTGCATGTGGATGTGCAGAGCTGGTAAGTTATGTACATTGGGAGAAGTTCTTGCTATGTTTTAAGAGTTTAAGATGATGCAATGTTTTTTTCATTAAAAAATACTTGTTGAAGAGCCTTATGCTTTTGTGGTTGTAGGTCAGTGACCCAGTGGCTGCTGAGTTCAGCTTGAACACCCAGATGTTCCTTCTCTCCAAAAAGACACTGTGGCTGTCTGATGGCTCAATGGGCTTTGGGCAAGAAAGTGATGTTGCTTTCTCAGAAGGTATAATTGTGCATAGATCATGCACATTTAATTTGTGTTCCACACCATCAGGATCCTGTTGCTGTCAAAACAAGATAGGCATAAGTGTTTGTGCTTGTTGCATTAAGCTTCTTGACAAGGCTTTATCAGCTTAGCCTCAGAGCTGTGCTAAATGTTCCAGTCTAACAGGATGTGAACTGTGTGCACTGTTCACAGGTGATGTCATATACGGTCGGGTGATGGTGGATCCAGTGCAGAATTTGGGTGATTCCTTCTACTGTAGCATCGAGAAGGTTTTCCTGTGCACAGGAGCTGATGGATATGTACCCAAATATAATCCATCCAATACTGAATATGGGTGCCTTGCTGATTCTCCATCCCTTCTGTACAGGTTTAAGATTGTGGTAAGTGTTCTAATTCTGAGAGGATGCATAAATAGATTTTAATTTTCTTTCCAATTTGTCTTTTTTCCAAAACCCAAATGTTCTTTAAAATGTTCTCAACAGCACCAATTTTTTGACTCAAGCTCCAGGCTAGCATGAACTGATGGAGGCAGTATCTTGCCATTTTCCCTCCTGGTTCTATTCTTTATCTTTCTGGGAACTGCCTTCACTAAGAGTTTGGCCTAAGTTAGAATCCCAAGATGGGCTTTTTCTCTGCATTGTCTATATCCATGGGCCATAGAGAGAGTCTTAGGTGACATGCAAGTGAAGGATTGGAATTTGTTTCATATTTAACCATCCAAAATTTAGTATATAGTGCGAAATTAGTCATCCAG
The DNA here is from genome assembly GCA_013397775.1 of Eulacestoma nigropectus. NCBI lineage: Eukaryota > Metazoa > Chordata > Aves > Passeriformes > Eulacestoma > Eulacestoma nigropectus. The sequence continues at coordinate 150,225 of VZTE01002784.1, read as the reverse complement.
GTTGCTTCTGTAGTCCATAGGGAAAGAGAGATACCTCTAAAGTTAGCTTAGCTGATCTAATTTCCTTTATAGAGTAACCCCAGGTAACTACAGATCTGATGCCCAACTTTTAGAGTTAACTTTAAGTAAGATGATTTTATCATTAGCTAAACCCTAACCCTAACCCTAACCAAATTTATGTGATAGTCTGTTAATGAAATGAAATGTAGCTTCTTTAGACTGGGAAATTGACGTCTTTAATTTCAGACCATGTTTATGTATCTTTCTTATTTAAGAAGTGTAGGTGTGGTTGTTGTCTAGTGTTTCCCGCTTTTATTCCAGAAAGGCAAGAGATTAAATAGAAGTTAATACAAGTCAGATGGGACCACAACTGCTTCTCATGTCTTTTCTCTTGTGGTAGTATTTCCCTAGAATGCATAAAATAGCATGTGTAGACTACACAATTTATACATTGCAAGTAAATATTAAAACTGTTTTTCCTAGAAGAAATAAATGTATGTTTTGCAAACTGTTTTTCCCCTCCGTGCAGGACAAAGCTCAGCCAGAGACACAAGCCACAAGCTTTGGAAATGTACTTTTTAATGCAAAACTTGCAATAGATGATCCTGAAGCAATTCCATTAGTTAAACAGCCAGGCTCTGATGGATTTAAAGTAGACTCAACTCCTCTATTTCAGGTATGATTTCTGTAGATAATTAGCAAGAGTACTGAACCAAGAAAGAAACACTTGTACAAGTACTGTTGTGAACTATAAGTCAAATTAAAGCCAATAGAAAGATTTTTTCTGATTCCAGTGACAGTCAAACACAATTATAAATGCTTAGAAACTTATAGATATAAAATCTGGAACACTTATTAAAGTATTTCTGTAGGGATAGTCTTGCTTTTCTCTTGTATAATTCCACAGGTTAACCAGAAATTATGCAAATTGTTCTTATACATTTCTTTTAAGAAGCTAATAAGATTCTTGTTACACAGCATTGTTTTATTGCTTCCCATCTCACTTCTCAAAGTCAAAAATGTAAAAATCATAAGCATTTATAGTGTACTTCATCAAAATCAAGTTGATACTCAGTGTTTTCTGTACAATTCTTTCCTTGCAAACTTGCACAGTGTGAAGCACTGGAAAGCTTAAAAATTGACAACTAAAGGGTGCAACTACTTCTTAATTGTATTTAGTCCTTCAGCCATGTGCATTCAGCCCTCTGATCTATATAACCCAGCCAAAAAGTTGTCTCTTCACGGTTTGTCTCTAGTATTTGCAAAACTGCATGCTCAACTCAAGTGTATAAATTAGTAGGGAAAAGTACGGAGGAGACTTTGATCCTACTTCTGGGCCACTTCAGTGTTAAAAATCCCATTGTAAGCAGTAGAGTATTTAAAAAAACAGCCTACTTAAAACTATAAAAAGAGTTTCAAAATCTACCCCCAGGAAAATGAAATCTCATTTTTTAAATGAAGAATCCATTTCCATGGATTCCAGTGCCGTGAGTTTTGGTCCTCTTTCTGTCAAAAAAAATGAGAATATGACGAAAAAAAAGTATATCCTGAAAAATACTTGGAAAAACAAGATTAAAATAGAACATGTGTTATTTCTCAAAATAACAAAACTGGGCTGCAGCCATTCAAATTATCAGGCGGTAGCTTTAAGACAGTATTCAGACAAGCCTACTGGACATTGCAGAGGCCAAGTCTGGTACGTGTCCAGGAAAGATGAGAGAAATTCAAGGAAGGTTGTATCATCTCACACAGACTGAAGAGATCCATGCAACCCAGAGTGGATGAAGTTTTCAGGGACCTGTGGAAACTGACTGTTCCCACACCCTGCTCAAAGCATGGTCACCTAGAGCAGGTTGCCCTGGACCATGGCCAGCTGTCTTTTGAACATCTCTGAGGAAGGAGACTCTGCAGCCTCTCTGTTCGAATGTTCAGCCATCCTTGCAGTAAAAAATTGCTTTCTTATGTTTAGATGGAATTGGAGCCAGGGCCTAATCACTTGGTAGGTTGGGCCTGGAAGGTTCTTTTCTGCAGCCCATCCACAGCTAAAGATATTTTGTATGGCCGTTGGTACTATTAGTACCAAAACCATGCTAAGGCCACAGCCTTCTTCATCTGCATCTGGTAGCCACGGAGTGGAGATTTCTCTCTGACCATGGAGAGAAATGGAGACTAACCCCTCTGAAAATTTTGACTGAAAACACAACTCCTCTGGTGCACATTGGCACGTAGTCAGGGGTTATCTGTGCATGATTTTGAAAGTACTTGTTGAGAAAAGAGACTGATTTCCTCTGCATTTAACACTGCCCAGATTGTGTATGTGTGTGTTTAAATACAAAAAATGTTTCTTTCCAGGTGTCTTTGGGTAGGGAGTGGTATGTCCATACAATCTACACTGTGCGTTCCAAGGAGAACTCTAACCGCGGAATCGGCAAAAGAAGCGTGGAGCACCAGTACCACTCGCTCCTCAGTGGTGGGAGCCCAGGAGGCTCCGCACAGAGACGGCAGAAAAGGGGAGTTGAGCAGGCACCAGGACTTGCAAGAGACATCGGAGTAGAGAACAACCGAGGGACCAACATACAGCACATAGCCCTGGATCGCACCAGCAGGAAACAGGTGCCTCAAAGGGAGGTTGCGGTCAGTGGTGTTCTCCCCAGGGAACTGAATAACCAAAGTGCAGGAATCAGCATAGTCACAGTCATTGGTGGAGCTGCTGCTGTTTTCCTTGCCATCTGCTTAATTGCAATTATCATTTTGCTGCTAAAGTGGAAACAAAATTCTGACAAGAAGGAAAGCACAAATGAGTCGGGCAGCAATGAACCAATGATGCTACCACATAATTACAGCAATGACAGCTCAGAGGTTTGATTCCAAGACCACAGGATTCAAGCCAGAGCCTCCAGAGTGCCTCAAAAAAACCCTTGAACTGCACATTTCTAGCAGCAGATAATGGTGACTCATGAGGACTTCATGTGTTTCTAGGTGTACTTGAAATTTGTTATCCTTAACTCTTACTGCTGTTATCAACAACAGAAGAAGCTGAACCGAACCTCCCGCTTTGCACAAAAGGAAATGCTGATATCCCTACACCATGCACTAATATTCAGCAGCAAATCAAGGGACTGCATTGTAAGGGAGAGATTATTGTTGCGGTTTTGTATTTTCTGACATTTCAAAAGAATAAAAGAAGCTAATACAAAGGTGCTATATATCCTGTCTGCAGTAAGAGAGGACATCTGTTTCTTCAGAAACACGTAATACTTGACAGTAGGAATCCTTACGCTCTTCTGTTAAATTTTGTACTGTTTCTCACAAAAAACTCAATGTCTACAAATAGTTTGAAAGGTGATGGAATGCCTTAGGCATGGATCCGCCATCCTATAAATTTTTGACTTCCCTTAATCTGTACCAGTGATTTATTTTTATTTTTTTTTACTTATATGTAACTGAACTTTTTCAAAAGACAGCTAGATTAAGCAGCGTAGCATTATAAACAGTTGCACGTCACAGGATCCAATACATACTCTTTCCTGCAAATTACTATTCATCTATTTAATCTGAGAAATTTTTTTTCTTATTTATGTTTATATAGAGCCAAAGAATGCAACAAATCCAGAAAAAAATTTTGGTTTTCACTGAAACAGGATGCTTATGTCCTCTTAAGTTGATAATGGATCATGGAAGTGTTGTGAGGTAAATTTTATTTCTTAGTGCATGTCCACTGCTGAGAAATGCAAGCATTAGTATTTCAGTACCTAGAGAAAATGATAGTTAGATTCAAAATGTGGAGGACAAGGTTCTGCTGAACTGAGCCTAAGAATCATGATATTGAATCCAGCATAGTTAGATGCCGTACTAAATAGCAAAAAGTAAAGAAAAAATTAACATTTTATTGACTCAAGTAGTATTTATTGCTGTATAATCATAGCGTATTTTGACAAACATGCTGGGTCATTGCTGGGCATTTTTTACAAAAGTGACTGCTTATGCAAGAGTAATTCTAATTTTCTCTCAGCATTCTTGATTTAGGTAACACGACGAGTTTGGATCAGCAGTGTCCTGTGTCAGTTTTTATCCAGACACGACCTGTTCTGTCCCAAAGATGTTTTTATCCAGACAGGACCTGTTCTGCCCCTGTCAAATCCTTGGCTATGAAAGCTATGTCACCTTCAGGAAATGCCCCTTTTGTCACACTAGCATTTTGTGTAGGTCCTTTAGGTCATACAATCCAAGAATGGCCTGAGTTGGAAGGACCTTCAAGATCATCATGGTTCAACCCCACAGCCATGGTCAGGGACACCTTCCACCACACTAGGGTACTCAAAGCCCCATCCAACATGACCTTGAACACTTCAAGGGATGAGGCATCCAGAACTTCCCTGGGCAACCTGTGCCAGTGTCTCACCACCCTCACAGTAAATTTCCTCCTAATATGTAAATCCACCCTCTTTCAGCATGAAGTCATTACTTCTTGTCCTATTGCTACATCCCCTTGTGAAAAGTCCCTCCACAGCTCCCCTGTGGGCCCCCTTCAGGTACTGGAAGGTGCCCTAAGCTCTCCCCAGAGCCTTCTCTTGGCCAGACTAAACAATCCCAACTCTCTCAGCCTGTCTTCATAGGGGAGGTGCCGCAGCCCTCTGACCATCTTTGTTGCACTCCTTGGGACTCGCCCCATCAGGTCAACGTCCTTCCTATGTTGGAGGCCCCAGAGCTGGGTGCAGCAGTTCAGGTGAGGTCTCACAAGAGTGGAGTAGAGGGGCAGGACCATCTCCCTCACCCTGCTGGCCCCACTGCTTTGGATGCAGCCCAGGATATGTTTGTCTTTTGGGCCTGGGAGTGCACATTGCCATGTCATGTCCAGCCTCTCATCCACCAGCACTCCCAAGTCCTTCTCAGCTGGGCTGCTCCTAATCCATTCTCCACCCAGCCTATATTTGTGCTTGGGATTACCCTGACCCAAGTGCAGGACCTTGCACGTGGCCTTGTTGAACTTCATGAGGTCTGCATGGGCCCACCTCTCAAGCCTGCCCAGGTCCCTCTGGATGGCATCCCTTCCCTCCAGCATGTCAAACACCCCACACCACAGCTGGGTGTCATCTGCAAACTTGCTCAAGGTGCACTTAATCCCAGTGTCCATGAGATTGTCAAACAGCACTGGAGTCAGTGGAGTTCTCAATAGAGTTGAACTATATAAGTTATATTAAATCTGAATTAGGATGTTGAGACTTTGCTAAAATGCTTCTTCCACCATCTTGTGGTGGTGTGTACAGGCAGTCTCCAATACACTTGGCATTTGGTGTTCTGGGGATCATGCTACAGAGATCTGAGTTAGCTGAGCTAGATTCTATTTGAAAGCAGCCTATAAGCACACAATGCTGCCTCTGAGCTAAAAAAAAAAAAAAAAAAAAAAAAAAAAAAAAAAAAAAAAAAAAAATTCATCCAGAAGGTTTCCTGGCCTGGCTCTGGGGGTCAGTCAACACAGATATACCTGACCTAGTAATTCTGCACAGTTGTCCTCCAAGCCATAAAGACTCAGAAACATGGAGTTCTACTAGGCTAGGAATATCTGTGCTATGATTCATGGTAGAGTGTGAATATGCCCACAGAGAGACTCATGCTAATATCTCTTGCTCTGGATTTGCATTGTTATGACTTCGCTCATTTAATAGGATTTCTTCAGTTTTTCACAAAATGAATCAGGTCAGAATCTGTCCTACATTTTCTAGGTTTTCTGAAGATGGTGATTAGACAGCTTAATGGAAGAATGTTTGCAGCACCTGAAGGGTCAAACTCTTACTAAACTCTAGCAGTCATCTTTTATTTTAATTAATCTGAGTTCTAGCCTGAAACAATTATCCATAAGCCATGTCCAATGCTTTAGACCTTTCCTCCAGTCACCTGACATCAATTTGCTCTTGTAATGAAGTTCCTGGTTTTGTGATCCATGTATTATGTGTGGAAGATTGATCAAAGACTTAACCCACAGATACTTTTTATATTTAGTAAGTTCACCACTAAGTTGCAAATCTACACTAAGATCAAATTTGCCTTTGTGCCTATGTGTGACATCACTACGAGAAAAGCAGAATTTCTCTCCTAGAACCTGCATGTTTGGATCATAACAGCCAATGATTCTACAGTAGAATGGGACACATGTAAATAATAGAACATTTTAATATTTATGAAATGCCTGTTTTGTATAAGCAGAGAAGAACTTTTAAAAAAAATATATATAAAATACAGAAATTAGGTGTTTATCAGTAGAGCTATTTTTCTGCTTTTGAATTTTACCTGACCAAAATATCATTAAAGGTGTTTGCAGGCAAAATCTTTTTATAATTATTATTTGTTTTTATAAAATCACATCAAAACCCATGTGTTCTACGAGCCAGCTATTTAGCCCAGTAAACAACCTGATCACTGCTTTGAATAGCGTCTGATTACGGCTTTGTAAAATATTTAGGTTGATGGGGATAATCAGACTAATGTTTTTCTAAGAACATATAAAATAATAGTGCAAACTGGTGATAACAAAGAAAAGGACAAAGCAAACACTGAAAAATTGGACAAGCATGAGTAAGGTTCATGAGTCAGATACCAAAGTCCTCTTCCTGGGAAAAAAATCCCAATGTTTTCAGTAAGGCATGCTGGATTTGTCCCATTCTTAAGAAATTGGATTTTTTACAATTCAGTGAACTATAAATACATCTGTAACAGCATGCCTTTTTTTTTTTTTTTTTTTTTTTTTAATGGCTTCAAGGTTTCAGATTTCAGCAAGATGTTTTGGAGGCTTATTAACATTTTTCCTTTTACTTAACAAGTGGCCTTGTTTATACTAACCTGAATAAGTGCCTCGTTCCCAGTGATGTGCACAAATATTTTAATATTTATCTATCCAAGCAATAAACTGAGTATATTTTATATATATATTTAATCTATTTCCAGATTATGTATTCAATCCTCTTTTCCCTGGAGATGCTTATTCTGCTAGCAATAATACCATTTGTTAAACCATTTATACAATAATTACTGTGTTTTAATTTGTTATCAAGCTGTCATATTTATTTGGAACAATTTTTTGCTTATGTCTATGGCTGTGATATTTGGCATTTGTATCAGGAAAAAATAAAACTACTTCTGTTTGGTTACTGATCTAAAGTTTGTGTATGATTATCATGCTCTGGAGAAAGGTCAGTAATGCACTGTTAAGAAAAACTTAATTTGTCACATCAGTGGAAGAACACAAAGTTCCTGTGTTTGCAACAAATCTCATTGCTTTGTTCCTGAATTGATTGTTTTCTGGTCATGAAGGGTTCAGCACAGGGGTTGTTTTTTAATCTTTATGGTTACACTCATGGCTCAGAGTGAGATTTCTCTTTCAATTCCAGAACATCAGAAATCTCTAGACACCTGCAAGTCCTTTGTAGGCTGGATTGCTGTGTTCCTGTGGGCTGCTGGCAGGCTTTGTTTTACTCGTCTCACTGACAAGTGAAAGTGACTCTGCAGGGAGCAGTTCCCTTGTTCCTGCAGGGCTGATGTTGCTTCTTGTGCCAGGTCATCAGCTTTTTGTTTCTCCTAGTGGCAAATGTATTACTGATAGATGTAGACACTTACAAGGAACTATGATGCACAAAGAAAAAGCTGCTCTGAACTTTTCCCTTCTCACCCCACCCTTTGTAAACTGGCCAGCACCGACCTCTGACTTCCGTGTGTTTATGCAATCACTTACCTCCTTCACTGTCAGAACGGCCACATTTCATGGCTAGTTACACAAGTGACACAATATACTTACCAATTTACCTTGCAATAAGGAAGGATAAGCTAGCAGGCAGTGATTCCTGATTTTCTATGTCTGTTCCCTTCTGGTATCTAAACTTGCTCATGTGGATCATGCTCAGCAGTTACCAAGTCTGAGCTGAGAAGCCCTGTGTCGTATCTGTGAGCTCTGTGTTGTGAATTCTGCCAGGGCAAATCAGACTGAAAGAGTTTCTGTCCTGCTCCAATATAAATACCTATATATGATGTAAATGAATAATTAGTCTGGTCCCAGAAGTATAGAATTATCAATAAATCAAAGGGCATTAATTTCCTACTCCAAGATCATCCACAGCAATCAAGTCATGTCCACACACATTCATGTCCACACTCATTTTGGCACTTAGTGGAATTCTGGTACTCCTAAGGTGTTCAAGCATGTCTCAACAGGTCCTGGATGACTTTCATTTCAAAGCCCAAGTATAGTCCCTTTTCAGCATCTCTGTGAGTCAGGTGTTTTTAATGAATCCTCACTGTCTTTTGAAAGAATGACTCAACTCCTACCCTGAAGGAATTCAGCTCATCTCATTGAGTGCTTTAGCGTTGAATACTGTTTAGTACATTGCTCTCAAGAGGTTGGCTGTTTGAGTTTGGGGGCTTTATTATTTACCTCAAGAGGTAATTCCTTCAGAATTTACCTTGCACTACTTTGCTTTGGTAAGTGACCATTGACTTCCACGAAAAATGAAGCAAACAACTGGAAGATTCTTAAATGATACATCTTGTTTCCTTTCCTGGTCAATACTCAAGCATGTGCTGGATTCCTCCTATCACCAGTTACCTGCAGTTTCATGATACAAGTTTTCCTGAGTGTAAGTTTACATGTACAGCATAAATCTGTAGCTGTCCAAATTAAAGTGCTCAGGTTAAACCAGTACAACCAGAAGATCATGTGTAACAATTGTCATCTCAAGTGTCTTTTTGACCATTTTTGTAGCAGTTCAGACTCAGCATGGAAGGCAAGAGGAGACAGTCTGCGTAAGTGTGTGCTGTACCCCCCTCTTTGATCATATATTACTTTCTGCTTTTCTCCCATTTGCATTCCCTTTGCCCCCCATAAAACCATACAATGGAACTAAATGACACAGCAAATGACAAACAGGATGATAAAAGGTTAGGAATGTCTTCACCATGAGGAGAGATTAAATAGATAAAACTCTCTTCCACTCTTCAGCCTTGGAGAGGATTACCCAAGGAAGAGTATGATAGAGGTACATTAAATCCTGAATGTTACAGACAGTGAGTAGGGAACAATGATTCACTATTTCTTGTAATATTTTAGAGAGGTTCCACACAATAAAATTTGCTGGCCACAAGAAAGAAGCAAAGGAGTCAATACCTAACCATACAACCTAAAATTGAACTTGCAAGACTCATTACTGAAGGATGAGGTGCATGCCAAACCAAAAAAAAAAAAGAAGGGAAATTCATGGAAGAAAAGTCAATTGCAATCAGCTGTTTGTATCAACAGCTGGTTCAGAAAGCCTGGACTAGGAAAAGACAGTAGGATTCAGGAGAAGGATCAAGCTATTCATCTTCTCTTTCCTTTCTGTTCCCTACAGCTCCATGGCTGGGCACTGTCAGAGGCAGATGAACTGACCCAGAAGAGCTGCTCTTAGGCCCTAACAATTGTACAAAGAGCCACCAGCCCCACACTTGGAATTGGTAATTTAAAGTGCAAATACCATAATATGCCTTGGTGATTTTGTTTTTCTTGTGAAAAAGGAGTGAAAGAGGAATGAAAGTGTTCATTTTTCAGCACCCTAGGCCTCTAACAGCTGGTTTACCTGCACCTCACATCTGCCTAAACCTCCTGCTGAGGACTGCTTGAAATGGTAGCAAGATCCAATAGCCTTTTCCTGGTGCATATCCTGTGAATGCATATGATCTGTGCAGAATGAGGTAAAGCATCTGGAGTGAGGAACTTGGGGGCCAAGGTAAAAGATACTGTTGATGATTTTATTTACCGTATAAACATGCTCCATTTATTCTCTGCTGTTTGTACCAAAAGGTTAAAATAATATTTCTTGGGGTCTCAAATGTCTCTTTCACTGATGTATTTTTTTCTTATGTTTCTAATGGCACCAAAATTATTGTCGCAAGAAAGAAACATAAATACCAAAGTTTTTAAAAGTAATAGCTCATGGGAGTGTGGCTGGACTCCTCTTCCATTTCTTGGCAAGACACCTGGATTTCAGTAGAGCAAGCTGCACTATGCCCCACAGGGACTGGTCCCCAGTATTATCAAGCCTGTGAAATCAAGGCAGGAGTACAGTCTGGCTAATTGTTTAGAATGACAAAAGCCTCTGTCTTTGGAGACAAAATGATGTTGCTATATCAGGAGGTTGGCTTCCTAGGTGTTCTCCTATGCCCACATCTCATGACACAGCTGTGCCACAGACCACCTCATCAGTGGTGTGCCTTCCGCAGTCTTCTGGAGACAGGATTCCTGGCCTCCTGTTGTCAGGATTTTGAAACACTCTCTCCCAGCAGGAGGAAAGGAAAGATTTGGATCCACCCTTAAAGAGCATCAGCTGGAGAGACTTGTAATAGCTTTATGGACATCAGCAGCTGCCCATGCATCACACACTCAGCAACTTTCACCTGCCCAGGATTTAGCAGAGGTGCCTCATGATGCCCTTAACATCCCAGGCAACCCTAATGCATCAGAGCGTGCAGTACAGCACAGGGACTCTCAGGGCTCCTTTGCACCCTGGGAGACTTCTTCCATCACAGATTGTAATGTCAAACACAAAACTGCCATGCTGTACAGGAGATGTGCTCATGTATGTCACATCTTCCAGAACATCAGTGGCAAAAGGCTTAGCAGAGCATGTTCACTTCACCTAAACTCCTCGCAGATCCTAACTCAGGGGAACTTTAGTAGCAAGGTCCCAAAAAAGCCCCTTTATGGACAGTATCATGTTGGTCACAGACCCCTAAGATTTGCTGAACACAAGTGTGACAGAGAAGCGCAATTCTTACTGCTGATAAGGGTCTACGTGCTGTGCTTGGTTGTAGGGAAAGCTCAGTTTGTCAGCACTGATTCTCAACACCGCAGGCTGTGCACTGAGACCTGACCCAGCTGCAGCAAGTAACCCAGAGGGGTGTGGGCCTGTTTTGTTGCTAATTTAATTGTTTTTAACCAGGCTGTCACCTCATAAAAGATGACTCTCAGAGGCAGAACCCACTTCTTGCTTTTATGTAGCCAGGCTATATGGGAGCAGTTCAGTACCTGCTTTCTCTTGCTGAGAATTTTTTCTTGAACTATTTGTGTAGTTAGACAGATTTTCTGAGAAGTTCACATTCTGTTACCAGACATTAGACTGAAAAGGTTTTTGTGCTCACCTCTTGCAACAGTTGGGGCACTCATTTATTACTCTTTCCTCAGCTGTGGTGACTTCTCTACCCTGCAACACTACCCTCAGAACAGGACCACCCATAAGAGTTTCTGTCCAAGCTATTTGACTTGGTAAACTGCTGCTTGGATTTTCCTTTCCAATTTGGCTCTCAAAATGAAGGTGCTAGGGAAATATTTCTCCCCCAGGGAAACTTCAGTTTCCTCAGGAACTGCATTTGACATCTGTAAGATCACTCTGAATGGTAAATGTGAGGCCAACAATTCAAAAAAAGTCTTGCAGCATTTTGGCACTGCCTGTAGTTCCCATCTGGGACTGTCAGCTGTAGTAGTATGCATTTCCCCAGTCTTCTCAAGAAGTGCCGGAGAGTTCTATTCTCTAGCAAAATGTTTGTTTTCAAAGTGTGGTTGTAACAACTGTACATGTGCACACAAACATACACAGACACATGATATGTTTTTATTGATACATAAATTTTATAGAGATTTTATCATGTATTTTAAACATACATGTTTGTATCTGTGCATTTTATATAGTATGTAACAGATATTGGTAGGTGTAAATGTGTATGTCTATATTTTTGTATTATACAATACACAAATTTTCATTTACATATAGTTCCTCAGATAAGATCACAAGGATGAAGTGTTACAAGGTGGGAAGCAGAATTCAGGGTGTATTTGCCTGGAAGGAATCACAGCAGCCAGACCCACAGTCAAAACCTGAGAATGCACCTCCCAGAGCTTTGAGGTCCGGGAGACTCAGTGATTTGATACACTCAGCTAGAGTGCAAAATAAGCAAACAGATGGCATTCAGGACTGTCTCCCAGATGGGGACTAGCAGTTGTAGCTCCTGGGACCAGCAGCTGCAATCAGTACCTCCAGCTCTGAGATTCTTCTTTTCATCTGCTGCAGGATGCCAAGAAGAAGCACAGCCATTTCTTCAAAATACCTCATTGTTATAAATTAACTGAGGGGGTTGGTTTTCACAGTTGTGTCAATAGTTGAAATTCCGTGTTAATTGTTCTAATAGTTAACTTTTAATTGTTTTATTAATCAATTATTAATTGTCACTTACGGGGAATTCAATTAGTTAACAAATGTTAAGGGGAAAATAGTGTTAGGGTTGTTCTTTGTATTAGTATAGGAGAGGGGTTTATTAGGAATTTCTATGTTACTTAATTGTTAACCAGGGGAAAGTTCTAGAACCAAGATGCCTTTTTGTCAATCTTAGTTAATTATCAGAAAAGGATGAACGCAACTGGCGGATTGGACCATGATCAACGAATCACTCGATGCGCAAGAATCACCCCGCTGACAACAGCCAATCCCCTAGAGATTACATCTTCACGAGCCAATCAGTCAATGATGGATGGGCTTTGGGGAAAGGGGTGGTGCCTCCCTCGGGGGTATAAAATGTAGCGTCCCAATAAGGATAGTTGGTGTGCTGCCCACACGCGACTGTGAGCAGGACTGTGGCGTGCGTTCCTTTCTCTCTAGCGGTTAGGCGAATCCACTGCAGAGATTCTTAATTGTCCACCTTTTCAGCCAATAAATCATAAAAAGGATAATTGGTTACTTTCATTTCTCACACTCATGTTTGGAGATCAGCAAGTAAATACATTGAGAAAAAGAGAAGTTAAATGACAGAAATTTTCCAAAGTCCATGCTTCCTCTGTTTACTTTATGTAAAGATGCTGCAGCACCAGGATTTCCCCATCCCAAAAACCTGCAGCCTGGGGCTGGAAACCTATAACCATGGCAGCAGCTTCTCCTTGTGCCCTCTCCTGAGCTGTGGGCTCTCGGCTCCCCTTCTGCGACTGCTGTGAGCTGGTTTTGGCCCCTCATTAGCAGGGTGGCCTGGAAGTGCTCCCAAAGAGGGGAAAGGCAGCAGGCTCCCTCAGTGAGCACGTGTCTCCACGGGCCCATGGAAGGGGATCCTGCCAGCTTCTGGGCCACCTGAGACATCTCTCCCTGGTCTGCAGACATTCTGAGGGAGTCTTTTCCAGCTGGTGAAGGTATGAAGTTAAAAACTAATCAACTGCCCAGGGAATGAGGGCGTTTGGCTGCTAAACAAAGAAGGGTTGTCTGCTGTCAGACGCTGTCCAAGATGTCTCAAAGGCTCAACAAAAGTGCTGCTTTATTCCCACAGGATGTGAACCTTGGCTCCTTAGTGGCTCCTGGCACCCTCGGCTGGGGCAGGAGAGGTCGCTTTGGTCCTGCTCAGACCAGCCCTTGCCGCCCCTCTGGAGCAGTCTGCTTCTCCTTAAGCAAGCTGTGGCAATTAGTCGTAGAAGAAAGTGAAAGGAGAGCTCAAGAAGAGGATCTTCCTACCTGGTGAGTCACCAACACCGGCTGTAAACGGGGCTTTTTCTGCTGCTATCACTTGGGGTGTGGGGAACCTCTTGCTTATCACAGATTGGTGGGTCGGAAAAGAGAGTTAAATGCGTGCCCTAAAGAAAGCAGGCAGGCCAAGAGGGTGCTCCTGAGGACTAAAAGGCACCTGCTTGTGGCAACAGTTGCACAAAGCCTGATTAAATGTTCGGAAAGGTCTTCAGTTAATGACTTGAGAACACACAGTTCTGTAATTTCTAGTTTATTTATTTGGGGTTTTTGCTTCATAAATTTTTGGCAAATGTAAATTAATTCTTCTTTTTGCCTGGTGCTATTTCCCATGTATCTGCACTTTAAAGGGAAACTGTCAGGGCTACTTTTATCTTCCTTATATGGTTCTTGATAAACTGGTCATACTGTGTGAATTTTATCATTAAAAAAACCCCAAGCCAAACAAAAAACCAAACAAATACAAGAACACCCCAGAAAAAAAACCACACACAAGCATTTTACAATTTTTATTAAAAAATACAGTGTTATCCAAAGTCTAGTAAAATCAGCCCTTATGGCATCAGTGATTTACGCTGGAAACATGAGGAAAACAAATAGCCTTCAGCATCAATGCAATAATTAACAGCAGAGATTTATCAAAATGGATGTGGTCTGGGCTTAGCTCTCTTCTTTCTCCTTCTGTATCCTTTTTCCCTTTACTGTACCTCCTTCTCTCATTTCCTTTACTGCACTTTCTTGCTGGATGAAAATGTTGAAAACATGCCATCTTCTGTTCTTTTCAGCTACTGCACAACCCAAAGAAAATTTATGTCCTCTGGAAACGTGTAAAATGTGTGCACGTCCGTGCGCAGATACAGGCAGGCACACGCACACGCGTGTAAACCTACATGTGCACACATCTCCTAAATCCCTTGGAACTAGCTAAATCTCTTCACTCACAGGCTTTTCTTTAGTTACAAGATTTGCACTCCAGCTGTTAGAATAAATGTGGTCACTAAAGGGTTTTCATGGAAACCAGAAGTTAGGCCAATTCTGACCACTGTTGCTGGAAAGTAAAGGGAAATGAGGAAGGTAATACTTCATCCAGTCTCTCGTTAATGAATGCCCTGAATGAAGATCTGTGTGTGCTCTTTTAAATTCTTAACTTTATCTCCTTTACCTCCAGGTATACACCCACGTTCACACATTTCCCTTCAGAGCTGCTGGGGGAAAATTTCCCTCCTCTCATTTCACTGATGCAGGAATGCTGAAGAGCTTCTTCTAGGGCAGATCCTGGATATCCTCACTTGCACACAACAAAAAACAGTGGTGTGGGGAGATAGAAACACAGCTCCAGCCCCAGAGTTTTGCTTTTATTCTTCTTGACTTTTAACACGAATTTTTGTATGGCTGATTATGCGTCTTCCAAAAAAAAAAAAAAAACCACCCCTCAAGAAAACCCCAACAAAAAACACCACAAGGGAATTTCTTATGCCACAACTCTTCCACAAGTTTATCCCAGTATCTTAGTCTTCTGTTATTCCAAATACAGCTCAGCATTATGGGTATGAGCAGATTCCTCTGCATAGATTTTTCTACCCATGTTTCCTCTATTGCCATTTAAGGAATCTCCATAACTAAAGATAAACTTGGACTTCGGCAAGGCCAGGCTGGCTCAGCAAACTCCAAGGTATGAGAAATGCTTTATTTTCTCTTCTCTAACCACTAAGAAGGAGTGTGCCTCTTTTAAGCAGCTGGGGCTGTGTTCTGAGGTCCTAGATTCTTTTCACTGAGGACTTTGCAAAGCAGGAGATAGTTCTGTGTTAGGTGACAGAGGTGAAGAGTAGCCCCCATGGGGGAGGGCAGGGGGATGGGCACCATCACATAAATGGTGTTTGTGGGTCACCTCTGCAGGCAGATGGGGAGGTAGCCAGGGTACCTCTCTCAAGGCTGCAGAAAAGGGAGGAATGTCTTGCTTTATCTAAATTTGCATGAGGAGTGTTTTCCTAAGTGCATGGCTGCATTCTTCTGTACCTACCTTATACATATTATCTTGCTTTTATATGGTGTTACACTGCTCCATGTAGTGGATCCTGCCTGTCTGACTCCTTAGAGAGGGCACTTTCAGATATCTCAGTTACAGATAGGGTTATTTATTCTTTAAGAGCATGGTAAATATATTTAACATTGCCTTTATTTCTACTGTAACTCCCACGTGCAGACTGCAAAGAGGAATAAGTAGTAAAATAAATATCCTCAGAAAGTATCTTTTTTCTCTGTTTTCTTAACCTCAGAGATACATGTTATGACAGAGAAGCCAAAGACTCTCCGTGCCTATTCCTCTTTGCCAGAAAGGTGTTAGCATTCCTAAACAGCTGGCCTTTTTCCTTCAGGCACTTTAATTCCTATTAGAAATGAAGTTAGTCCTCTGCCTACTGTGAAATAGGGGGAGCTTAAAGATGGTTTAAAGTAATCTTTTACCCTCCCTTCTAGTTATAAGTGGAATTTAGCTGGAAGAGAGTATAGGGGCCCCACATTTTTAAGGCATCTGTTTCCCAGATAAGCTCTTGACTCTTGGGGAGTGGGAAGAGTGTGTTGCAGTAAATCAGAAAGTCTGTAAGGAGTGCAGTGGGGTCAAACTTCTGAGTGCAATAATCACCCAAGAAAGGACTCAAATGAGATAAGCCTTGTACTTGGCAGTAAGGTGTGGTGGAAAAAAGCACAAACCTTTTCATCTTCCCTTGCAGGGTCTAATGCCATGAGGCTGATGCACCTGGGCAGAGGAAGGTGTTCATGGCTGGCCCTGAATTATGCTGCCAACTCAAAGCACTGATTTTATAAAAAACTTACCCTGAAAATTTGGGTTGAACAGCATTGCTTTTGCTGGTTCATTTTCTTGCAAAACGATAAAAATCCTGGGCTTGTAGCTAGACAAGCTGGTTTTGGAGACAGGTGAGTAAAGGCTGTGATGCCAAGAGGTGGGCAGCTCTCAGGATCCCAAAGCGAATCCCACCAGAGGTGTCTCAAAAGATAACATTTGATTCTGAACTGCCAGTGGGTTCCCTCGGACGTGTTTGAGGAGTATTATTCTATTTATCTCGTCTTTTTTTTTTTTTTTTTTTTAACATGCAATTGTTTAAGCACTCCTTGGAACAAACCATGATGGAGACCCCCCTTTCAGTAACCCAAATTGCTTTTCAAAACCCGCTTATGTGTATTGACTGTCACAGAGCTCGGACCCACAGGTCATGTAAAAGCATCCTGCACTTTGGAGAACCACCTGAAGGTGTGGGAACCTGGAGCTGACTCTCTGTTACTCCATGTACCAGTCTGGGAGGTGGAAGCCTGAGGTCTCAGAAAGCAGGGCTGGCAATTGCACAGTCCTTCACGAAAGCTGCTACACGGTGCAGAGCACAGCTGCCCGCTGGATGGCACCAGGACTCCATTCGTGTGTGCATGCTCCCCTCCAGCCTCCCTGAGCCATCCCGTCCATCACTGGGATAAGGGATGCTCTGCAGACAGACACAGCAAGACTCTGGAAGCAAAATGATAGGGGGAAGTTACAGATGTGCAAGCTGTGCAGGATGCTGTCGTGGCTAATATTTTTAAAGGGGCAAATGATCTTTTATGGTGCATTACTGAGATGGGAATGTTCTGCAGAGTACTTTACATTCCTGTCCATAAAAGCTGCTGTTTCCTAATAATCACACGGAGAATAATAACAGGTGTGGAATGCACCTTTTCTAACCATAGGATAGAGGGGAAAGCAGTATTTTTTTTTTACCTATGTTTCCTATGTTACCTATGTTACAAATCTTTCTTCTTGCTGATTCAGGCTACAGTAACAGCAGTATGTAAATGCTGCAGGCTGTGCAGATTGTGGCTGCAAGATTCCGTGTCCTAAAGTATATTAACATCCCACATGTGACCCAGGTCAGAGGCATTAATGCTGCCGCAGTGAGTCAACACTTTTCGATCCCTCAGTGGACAATGCATGCAGCAAACTTATGGCAGATATTTATAGCGTAATGTACAAGTTAATACTCTTCTCAACAGCTACTGCAGCTGGGCTTGCTGCCTAAATGTATATCTGCAGTGTACTTACTGAAGCCAAGAAGCTTTACAGAAGTCATCAAAGAAAGGGGAGCTGTTTGGAAATTTAGTGATCCATTACAGTATGTTGTAATTCTTAATGATGTCTGGTGACTCTGTCTTTATTTATTTACTTATCACTGCTCAGGCAGAAGTGTAAAAGCCCATGAAATAGGAGCCAGCCCCAGATATAGAGAAGCTGCTGCTGGTGATGCTGTGCTGATTTTTGCCTTTTTCTTTCGTGTATTCTCTGTATTCTTTACACATATGTTTGTAGCCTATTGTATTAGTGGCTGGTTTTCCCAGAAGTTTTCCATGCCCTTTCCCTAGGCAGGAAGACAAAACACATTCCAAGGGCTCCCATCCTATCTTGATTCTCCCTGGGAACCAAGACCAAAAAACAGCTCTTCTCACAC
>VZTE01002784.1:106375-132166 GCA_013397775.1 Eulacestoma nigropectus | reverse complement strand
GGGGCTCCAGAAAATGTTGAACCAGAAGGGGGAATTGATGAAAAAGGCATTACTGGTGGCAGCAAGGAATGAGAAAAGCCTGCAAGGCAGAACATTGGAGCCCGAGGCTGAGATGTTCGGTAAGGGCCAACCTTGGCAGCCCTAGGCTGAGTGTAACCTTGAGGAGGAACCCGCTTCACCATTTAGATGACAGAGGCCACTGGGCTTCAGGTGCAGGGCTAGATGGTGTCCAAGCCCAGGAACAGCATAAGCAGCCAGGGAATTAGATCACAGATCTGGGCTTCTGCCTGAGTCTTAGAGTGCCACAGGCACCAGCTCTCTCAAACCTGCCCTTTATTTCTTCTACCCCACTGATCCAAAGACAGACCCCACAGTCACACCCAGTGCAGGGAGAAGAAGGAAAGCTAAGAGAGATGCCCAGATGTGGATGGCACCAGCTGCCAGACCTCTCTGTCCCCCCACACTGAAGAGGGGAGAGCAGAGGTACAGCCCCAGCCTTGCTTTCACAGCAGGGCTGCAGGCTGCGCTGCTGTCAGAGGTAGCAGCAGTGGGATCTTGCTGGGACCACAAGCTGAAACAGAACAGTGCAGATGTGTTTTTAGACCACATTCTGATGTGACTGAAAATTCATCTTCCCCATTCAGAAGTCAGGTCAAAATCAATGGCCTGGAAATGTGTCCCAGGTCATAAAAATACATATGTGTGTTTTAACCCCGGGTAACAACTAAGCACCAGACAACTGCTCACTCATTCCCCTTGCATCAGGATGGGGAAAGAATTGGAAGAGTAAAAACGGGACAGTGGGAAGACAAAGGCCCTCATTCCAAATGTCCCCCTCTTCCTTCCTTCTTCCCTCAGCTCTATATGCTGGGCATGACACCGTATGGTATGGTCTGGAATATCCCTCTGGTCACTTGGAGTCAGCTATCCTGGCTGTGTCCCCTCCCAGCTCCTTGTGCACCCACAGCCCACTGTGGGTGAGAATCAGAAAAGGCCTTGGCTCTGCGTCAGCCCTGCTCAGCAGTAAGGAAAACACCCGTGTTACCAACCCTGCTCTCAGCTCAAGTCCAAAACACAGCCCCACACCAGCTACTCTGAAAAAATTAACTCTACCCCAGCCAAAACCAGCACAAAGTAGTGAGACACAGTCACATATTAGCAAGAGCAGATCCATGTGCCTTTCAAGATGTGTTGACTAAATACAGGAAAATATCTTTTTTGTCCACCTCCTTTATAGCTTCAACTTTTTTTTCTGTAGGTTCAATGTAATGCTAACTGTATAATCTGGGCAAGGTGTGTCTGACCCAAGTACCATCAGGAGAGCTTTGGGGACATTGAGTCAGTCCCCTTTTGAAGGCATCGATATTCCCCTCTGCATCTAAGCCACTGAGAGGGCAGCTGAGCTGACTTCTTTTGCATTATTTTGCTGGAGGCGGTTTTCTGTAAAACTGGGTTAGTGAGGGACGATTCCTCCGATGGTTGCCATGTCCAGGCAGGGTGCAGTACCTGTGCCTCACAGGACAAAGAGGCACATTGTTCATCCAAAGAGCTGCCTAAAAAGCTGAGTGTCACAAAGAGCCAGAGCTCCATGGCTAAATTTCTGCAGAAAGAAGAGATCAGCTTACATTACCTGAGCAGCTGTCCCACTGGGCTGCTACAAAAGTCATACAGACTTTTCCCACTTTACCAGGATAGCTGATGCCCTGCCTGCCATGTGGGGAGGTGTTGCAGTTCTTGACACTGAAACCATTGTCATTGAGCAGCCTCTCCTTTGCAATAAAAATTAAATTCTCCTGAGCCTTGTATCCTGTCTCCTTTCCTCCTTTCTCTTTGTAGTTCTTCCTTGGACATTAAAACCAAGGGATCAAAAAAGTAGGACACCTTCTGATCTGCCAGTGGAGCTGACCTAAACTTGCTTGAGCGTGATGGATGTGGGAGCTGAGCCTTTTCCCAGCTTGGGAGAGGAGATGCTTTCTGGTGTCCCATGTCCCTCAGTTACCAGGTGAAATGGATGTTTTAAATTTAATTTGCAGATCAGAACAGGGCAGGCTGCCAGGGGCAGGTAGGCACAAGGCTAGCTGTGGTTGTACATAGTATAGGATTTCTTTTCTCCTTTGTTGTGCCTGTAAAACATTTTCTAGTACAATTGTGCAGTCATCTGAAACCTGAGGGTGTCCCCATGCAGCAAGTCAAGAAATCCTAGGAATGAGGGTCAGTCACAGTTATAAATTACTTCTCTAAAATTTTCCTGCAGAAGACTGGTTTTACTTGATTTCACAATATGCCTCCAAATCCACAGAACTGGTTATGTCACCTTTGTTCTTACTCTTCTCAGCTGCTTAAAATTTTAGCCTTTGCGACTGGTATGTTCAAGATGCCTTTTGCTTTTCTAAACTTATTTGTACCTTTTGCTCCCATGAAAAGGAGAAGAATTCCCTAAAGAGACAATTGTGCTCATTACAGTCCAGAAGAATGGAGAAGTTGGGAAAGATCGAATTATTTGAAATACATTAATTTTTGTAGGTAATTTTTATTTCTTACTGTTGGTAACAAGGAAGAATTGGGGTTTCTTTGGGGTTTGTCATGAAATTGAAAGGGGGAAAAAAAAAAAGAAAACCACAAAGGATGGATTTGAGAACAAGCCTCTAGATGAGCATCAGGATGTTTGAGTACAAGGGCAGTACTCCAAATATCCTGTATTATTTAGGCCAAGTTGTTTTATTCCTCATTTCCAGCAGCTCTGTGCTTTCACCTGTAGTGAGAGAGTCACTTGCATGCTCAGGTCTCTCCTCTCCTCCTGGCCATGACCAGTTCAATGACTTCTTAAAGGTGCCAAAAGAACTGAGATTCTGAAAAACATAGTTTGCCGAAAAAACAGGATGCATGATTACAATATGGTGAAATATTATGTCAGTAGTGTTATGCAATTATTGACCTAAAAGAATCCCTCCGTCTTACATAGATCACTTTTGCACCATATTAATTTTACGGAAGCAGTGCTGGTTTTGTGTGTTTTTTCACAAACCCTTTTTTTTTTTAATTTTTATTTTTCTTTTTTTGACATGACATTCAGAAAATCACAGAATTTAGAGAATGAGGGAGAAAGGAGGGAGAAACCCATGAGAAAAATCTAAGGCTGGTTGCTTAATCCCATTGAAATCCAGACTCCTCAGTGAGAGCAGAAAATGCCAGGGAAGTATTGGTTTTCCTCCCTTAAATACATTATTTTTTTCATAGATACACTTAGAAGAACTAAATGCATAACATTTAAAGAGATTTTTTTTTTTATGGCAAAAGCAGCTACAGCCTTTTCATTTCATTACCTCGATTATGGTAAGAAAAAAGTATAGTTTTTATTTACAATTCCAATTTATATTGACTCTAAAGAGAAGCTATCCTGCTGTTAAGAAGAACTTTTCAAATTAGACCCACACTTCATGGTCTGCTGTTGAAAAAAAGATTTCAAAATCTAATTTTCTGAAATGTCAGAAGTGAAATATTGCCTTTTGTGTTTGTCACAACTCCCTGTAACTTGGCAAAGAGGATGTCACTGCAGAGCTTATTAGTGAAATGGCCTTTGTGAGGCTGTCCTTTGTACCCTTCTGCCAGGCAGAGGTGAAAGAGCTCAGGACAAAAGTGAAAGGAGAGTTTGGTCTCGTCAGTATTTAGGCTGATTAAGGGGAAAAAGGCTTTGGGAAGCTCTTCAAGCCAAAGGAAAAAAACTGCTGCTGGTGCTCAAAACACTGTGAAATCCTGCAAAGTTCAAATGAAGGTACTGAAAGGAGAGACAGCATATACTCAAAATAAAGCAATTCTGTCTCCCCAAGTTCGGGGTTCACACACACATCAACCCCGGGGCTGTGCTTTCCACAGCTGGACTGTGGGCCTGCTGAAGGATCAATAGGTGAAAAGTGGCTGGTGAGTAAATAGGAAAGGACTTTGCCTTTAGGAAAAGAACAGGCACATTTAGAGGGAATTTTCTGTGTTCTCTCTCTCATGCATGTGCTGGAGACCTTCAACCAAGATTGTTTTGTTTTATTTTTTTAGTTCCATTTCATTGTATTTTAGTGTGGCTTTGGACTGGAATGTTTTACATTATACTACAAATCACAGTGTGAAGAATTAGTGATACTAGAAAACTGGTACACTGGTTATTTTATACTAGCCCAGAGACAGAACAATTAAGCATAAGGAATTTTAATTCCCATTATATAAGTGGTTATGTGTAAACTTGCTCTTTTGTGTTTGCAAGAGACAGTGAGAAAAAATTCTATTTAATTGAAGTCACTGGTTTATATTTTGGTGAAAAAAATAGCTTTATTAAGAGTCAGAACAAGTCAGTCAAGTATAAAATAGTTATGCAGCATATTGCTATGGCTAGTTGTTATGCATTCACATATATTTATTCTTACTTCACTTAAGGGAGAAAAAGTGCACAAATCCAATTAAAAACAAGTGGAAGCAATATAATAGCCTTTCCAAGGTCCCCTTTAGAAAGGGATCTGTGAAAATGTCTAGCTGGGAGTTCATACACGGCTATTTGTATAGCTGTGCAAACAGACCCCGGTCCCTGACAAACAAGCCAGCCTGGACAATGGAAATCCCATCTCCTCCCCTCTGATAAAGACAGGCACAGAGCAAGACTTTGGTGTGACTTTCACACTGCAGAGGTGCCTTTCCTGTGACTTCAGGAGTAGGAAATCCCTGCTGGTTGTGTACTGGTCTTCTGGTAATCGTTGGCTTTTCAGCTGGGAGAACTCCCTTATGTCTTTCTCAAGGAATGGGCACTGACCTTGCAGATGTTATTTCTTTTCTTATTCTATATTTATCTGGAGAAAAGCAAAGGACCCACTCACAGTTGTTTCTTGTCCTGTTTTAGTGACTAGAATTGCTCAGTGATTGAATCAGCTCTGATTCAGCTCTGGATGGCAGCAGTGCAAGATGGAGCAGCAGAAGTGTCTCTGAAGAGGGCAGGAGCCTTAGCATGCTCCACAGCCACTGCTGCTCTTAATTAACTCTCCCCATTATCTCTGCAAGAGTGAGAATCCTTATTTTACCAGCTGCAGGTTTAACAAGACTCTTCTGCTCCCTAGGGAGAGCAAGAGCCCTGTCCCCAAGAGGACTTTTTCTTCCACATCTTTGCCCTGAACACAGACTAGCTTTATGGTGGAAATCTCTACTCTTCCTCACCACTTCTCTTGGATTTGGGAGGCCAGAAGCCCTGAGGAAAGTGATTCTGGCATGGAAATAAATCAGTTTTGTGAGTGCATAACTGCAGAGGGAATTGGCGAGTGAGGAGGGAGGGCAGAGAGAAAATAACTTTGTTCTTAATGGTTCCTGAGTCGGGACTCCTGTAAACATCTCCCAAAGAGCATGGATTTTGACCCTGAGGATCCACATGTACCTTTCCTCAAGTTTTTCCTCCTTCCTGATGGCTGAAGTGAGAGTGAAATCCAGAAGAGGTGAAGGAAAATGACTGTCTCTTGGGGAACAAAAAAAACCAACCAAACAACTGTACAAACAAACAAACAAAACCCACAAACAACTATGCCTAGAGCAGGCAAAATATAGCTTTTCCTGACATGGGTTTGAAGCCAACTACTGCTGCCTGCCCTTTCTGTGACTGCCAATGACAGAGAGTACTTTCTGTCTGTTGTCAGACCTCTTGTCTCAGAGGCAGCTACCACGCTTGTAGCACACTCAGTGTAAAATAGTGAACTGGCTTGTAGTCAGCTTCTTCTCTTTCCTTACCTCCTTGCCTTGAAAAGCAAGGCAAGAGATGTCACCACCCTGCCTAAGCAAGTGGTGGGGTGAGGGGAGGGTCCCCTGACTGTGGGCAATGAGCCCTTGCTGTGAGCATGAATTCACCTTGCAAATAAGGGAGTGCTGATTTAAGGCATCCATTGGTAGTAATTAAAGACACAGACTTAGCCATGGTGTATTAAAGGGCAGTTTATCACCAGAGCCTGGGATTAGCCATGTGATCATTTCTGGGATTTGACCTGCCTGTAAATCTGATGGGCATGTTTCCATTTTCATGGGTCAACAAAATTATGTTTGGGAGACAACAATCCAGTAACAGTTTGCAAAAATGAGACCTGATGAGTGTTTCAGTTCTTTCATATACCTTTTATCAAAACTGGTTCCCGTACAGTTATTCCTCAGATGGGCTTTTTTCCCCCTGTTTATCAGTATTCTACCTTTTAAGACATTGTGTCCCATGCAGTCTGGAATGCCTTCAGCTGATGATTCATCTTACATGTTTATGGTAAGATGAGACTAATTACTCTCTGGAAAAGCCCATTGTCTTGGGCATAAAGGAAAATTGGGCTGAGTAGCTCAGACAGAGGCATCAATTTCATTTTCAATGAAGTTAAAGCAGATGAATGCCTCCAAGCACCGCAGGCTGAGACTGAGTTGTACAGGTAGATTTCCAGCACAGTTCCTTTGGTGCTGTCTAAACCAGAAAGAACTTTCTCTCACCTTTGCTAGACTGCAGAGATGCTTGGGGTTAAATAAAGGCATAGAGAAGGGGCCTGTCACCTGCATTTGTCCCCATCTAGAAATACTCTACAGCCACTCTTTTAGCCACAGTGTCTTGTTTGATTTTGGAATCTCCCTGCAGCTGACTTTTAGTTGCTATCATGTGAAAATATTGAAGCTGAGAAGAGAATGGATGAACAATAAAATATAAAATTGTGACTTAATCCAGAATGTCTCTCCCTAGGGTATTAATGTGTGCACCACCAGTATGTCCATCATTTTGCTTGCACAGTTTTGCAAGTTATTAATAAATAACCAGGTCAGGAAACATTATTTGCTGCAATGTGCTGTCAGCCCATTTCCTACAGCCAGCACCTGGACTGATGGTGGCTCTTTGATGCTTCTGTTCTGCAGATGTTGTAGAGTTTTCCGATGGAAAGGCTGGTATTCTTGGTGAGCTTTTGTTTGCTGCTGTCCAATACACAACAAGCACCATCGTAAGTATATTTAATTACAAATTCTTCAATCCTAGCAAATCCCTTGAAAGAT
Organism: Eulacestoma nigropectus; assembly: GCA_013397775.1. Classification (NCBI taxonomy): domain Eukaryota; kingdom Metazoa; phylum Chordata; class Aves; order Passeriformes; genus Eulacestoma; species Eulacestoma nigropectus. The sequence continues at coordinate 125,134 of VZTE01002784.1, read as the reverse complement.
AAGGTAGGAAATATTCTCTCTCTTTCGATAGAGAATCAACAAAGCCAGTTTCTTGGACCACTGAAAATTTGTGTAACCTTAAATAGGTAAGAAGTAAAAAGCTTAAAACCACCCTTTTAGTGCATTTTAAGGGAGAAATTTCCTCTTAGGAATGAATAATTAAAAATGTCCTACTAAAGCATGTTGTTCACTCTGTTACCGCTGTTTGCTCATCTATTGTTTGTGACATTCAGTGGATTGAAAAATCTTGGGGGAAAAAAACTCTGCAATTGATTTATACATTGCAGAAAGCAAAGGTTTAACTTTTGGGAGACCTTCAGTATTCTTCTGTACTTATCCTCTATTTTAGTGGAGATTTACATATAAGTCAGGCCTTGTGTCACCTTTTGCTAGGGCCAACAGACTGTGAGTGAATGAAATTAAATATCAGCTTTATTCCCTGTTTTCTATACCCCGCCTTTCATTTTATGCATTTAAGAAAGAAGAAACTTTTTTTTTCAAAAATTAAAAAAGAGGGTTCAGCCAACCTGTTATGATAATAGCAAAATCATTTACTTTTCATTTTAGGAGCCTTCTGCAGAAAAATCATTTTCCAAAAGCACCTGTCTTGAGATCAGAACTGTTCTTTGTCTATGTGACATCGTAAGTGAAGAGACAGGACTTGGCTCTTCACACAGTTCCCTGATTTTTGTGTGTAAAATATACTTGAAAAAAATGAGACCGAGGATAATGACCTACATTTTAAAGGTCATGAAATCATTTACTAAGAAGCACCAGCACAGAGCTGAGTGAAGGAAAGTAATAAAGAGGAAAAAAAAAAAATCCCAACCAGTTTAGTCTCCAACTCAGCCCTTCCCAGGGCTGTGGTCTTACCTTCTGTGGTCTCCCATTTCCAACATTTCACAGTGATACTGCAATGAAGATCAGCTCCTTGCAATCCCATACATATGGTCATATAGGGAATTGATAACTCCTGACATATTAAAGCATGAACTGGCATAATGTGGGTGCTAGTACATGAAGATAGGTAACTTTGTAGCATTAATAGCGTACTTATGAATATATATTCATTGTCTTCCAATGTCTTTTGTTTTGTTTCAGAAATTTGAGTTTATAGAGCTTTCTCTAAGTTAAACCAGGTTATAAATTGCATTGGTAGTCTCTGGGACATATTACGGGGTTTTTTCTCTCCTGTGTATAGGGACTGATGTTGTGTGGGACTTAAATGGGACAGTTCAGAATTTGGAGATCAGTCAGAGAAAATTATTTTCTTTTAACCTCTACTCTTACTAACAACGGCGATGGATTAGGTGGTCTCCACAAGTCCCAAACTCAGCTATGCTGTAAGAGTCTGTTTTATCTTTAAAATTCGTGTTGTTTGGACATTCATCGAACATACTGGACAATGTATTTCTCTGTTGTTTTAGATTTCTAATTACTGCCCCAAATGTGGTGCATTTGGGCAAACATGAGATGATAACAGTTCAAGTCCACGGGGCACAGAGCCCTGTGCAAGTTACAGCATACTTCAAAGATGAGTCGAAAAATCAGCTCCTATCAGAGAGGATCTACTTTAACCTTAATCAAAATAATGACTACCAGGAGATGAAAAAAATAATGGTGAGTCTGCCATCATAGTGATTTAATTTTTCCTATCTGGTGATAAAAAGCACATAATCTCAACTTGGAACTGAGACAACACTGATCCCAAGAGACACGTGACAAAACCAATTCCAGTGACAGCAGCACCGTATTCATCCAGACAGCTAATAAAACAACACCTAGTGTAATTTCAGTGGTGATTGTGAATATTCTTTTGTGCCCATATAACAAGCTCAAGATTTTGTCACATGGTGATAAATGAAATTTGATTTAAACATATTTAAATGTTTTATCACTGTTGGGTTTTCTGCCTCAAACTATGACAGTGTTCATACCTTTGGCTTGCTACTGGCCATTTTACAATACAAGAGGAACCTTTAAGTATGTGCAGTCTCTCAGACCAAAGCCTGAGTTCTTTCTGCAGATTCTTAAGTTGATTAATTCTTTACATCCTGCATTGCATCATTTGCTCCTGGTACAATTCTTTGAAGTCTGGCAGGATTTAGTTCAGTAGCACTAGTTAGGCCTGTTTGGTTGGAAAAAAAGCACGCAGCAAGACTCAATTTAGCTCTGGTTGGTCACTCCCAAAGCTAACAGCTGAGCTCTCTAATCAGGTTCCTGGCGAGGGTGATGTTTAGAAGCATCATATTAAACTGCATGAAGTAAAGCAGCAATCTCATAACCAAGATTTTAGCATAAATAGGGATTACAGGATGCATGGTAAATGCAAATCAACAGGCATGTATACTGAAGTCTCCCGCTTTGATTTATTGGACAGAAGAAAGGGTATTTCTGTGGTGGAAAATGGAGGATTAGATAGTATTTCTACTTTAAAAGAAATATTCACCTAGTAAGAAAGATATAACACCCAGTAAGAAAGATATAATTGAGAATCCTCTGTTGAATGGTGCTAATAATATTATTTGAGCACTTCAGCTGTTGTGGGGCCTCAGGTATGGGGTCCCAAATTTACCAGTCTCATCTCTGATTCTGTGGGGTTTTCCCTTTTGTTCTCTTCAGGTCAAGCCAGGGGCTCTGCAACAGAACCTGTTCAAGAAGAGTGCCCTGCCCTATGTTCTGCTGGTCACTGAGAGCAAGGAGCTTCATACGACTGTCAAGAGCACTCGCATCCTCCTGTCCTCCAAGAAAGGCTACATTTTTATCCAGACAGATAAGCCCATATACACACCAAGTTCCCAAGGTTAAAATACAAATGCTGCTCTTCAGTTGTTGAATATGGATATTACAAGGGCAGGATTAGAAAAAGTAATAATGACCCAGTTGTTCCTGCAGCCAGATCTTCTGCAGGGTCTGCTCTGCACATTGCAGCAACCCCTGTGGAAATGCCTCCAGAGCCAGAGTCACTTTAAAGGGAGACAGACAAAATCTGCTCCTTTTTGTTCAAAAATGTTAATGATGACTTTCCTTTGGAAAAAAAAAATCATGAGAATTCTGCCAAAAACCGAACTTCTCTTGCTTCTGCTTGCAACACTAGCCATACGTAACCTTTGCTGTTTAAGACCACTACTGCTTTGTTACTTACCAATGTAATTAATTAACTAAAGAGGAAAGTAAAAACAATTTTTGAGTTTGGTTTCAGGCCTCAGCTGCTGAAGGAATACAAAAGTGAGTGAAGTTCCCTGAGTAATTTTCAGAATTTTCTTCGAAAACTTATCTAGTCATGTAACATGCAAAGCCTATGGAAGAATGCAATTATTTTTTGAAATTTCTCAGACTTCTTTTCACTAAAATAAAGTGTTTTATCTTAAATTCAGTAACTCAGTTTACAGCTTGCAATAATTTGTATCTGGAAAGGCCAGAAAGAAATATGTGAATTTCTTTGTTCTTCTGTTAAACAGTCAGATACAGGATCTTCATTCTGGACAATGCTATGAGGCCAACACATGACACGGTTACAGTTGCTGTGCTAGTAAGTATGCAAAAACACTGCTGATAAGTGCTTCTTTAGCACAGGAACCAGTGAAAACTTGCACAAAACATCCAAGAGCAGAACTATAGCTATGACTCCTCTCCAGAAATCTGTATTTGCACGTAGTGAGATATCTGTAGTTATTTTTGGCCCGTATCAGGAACATGGAGGAAAACTTGACATGTGAGTATTAAAGTTGGAAAGTAAGCAAAGCATTTTCTCTTCAATAGGACTAGTATATGAACTTGAGCTTTTGGATGTAAATGTTTGACGCCTGGTGCATTATTTTGATGTTTGCTTTCTCTGTCTTAACAGAATTCCAAAGGAATGGTCGTCAAAAAGTCAGACCGGAAAATAAACGCAGTGTTTGGTGAACACTTTGATATACCTGACATTGCTGAGTATGTAACTGTTGTGCCTTCTGCATTAAAACCTGCAGATTAAGATTTTTAACTACTGAATTTCTTGAATTATCTTTCAAAATTGTCTGTCTTTCATCATGGGGCAGATACTGAGCCTATGGTTAATATCTTTTTACCTTTAAGCACCTCATCTTGGAGAGGTGAGTCCAGAATTTACTGTTAATATGCTACAATTAGCAACATGTATCCTGGTAAAGAACAATTTAACAAACTGCTTAAATATCTGCTCAAACATATGGCTACATTCAAGAGAGCATTTCTAAAAGGGCTAGTTTGCAAAGTGTCATTAATTATCTCTGTTTTCAAACAGTCAAGCTTTTACTTAATATTCGGTGTCTTCTGGCATGCTAGGTTGACTTTGATATCTCAGTGAAGATAAGCTATAGGAAATATTTCATGAGTTCTCTATTTCTGAAGACTTTTCAAAGGTATTGGTTTGCACATATGTTATCCTCATAGAGTTAATTTGAGTGTTTCCTAGGATATTTGGAAATATGTTACTGGCTCCTCCCAGCAAAGAGAAATACATTAATTAATTCATTTGGGATGACATCAAAGCAAGGAAAATATTATCATTTAGTGATAATTTATATGTTGGCATTATAAAATATCTGAGGAATCGTAATTAACTATTATCTGCTGAATCTGGACTTTAGGCCTGGAATTTGGAAAATCAAAGCCTGGTTTCATCAACATGAAATGTCTAATGTTTCCACTGAATTTGAAGTTAAAAGATATGGTAAGATATTATTAAATTTGCATTATAAATACAAGAAATTACGGCTATGTGTTAAAAGATATACTGAAGTGATTAAATCTGGCTGTAGTTTGGCACTAAGGACAACTTTCATGGTGTTTCAGTGCATCACCGCTATCTCTGATGCACAGAAGAAAAACTCTGAGTTTGTGTGGCTTCCATGTATATTTAAAAAAAGAAACACCTTTGTTTTTATGCAGATTTAGTAACTTTTTTAACACTTTTTTAACATTTTGTCACAAAACATTGGAAGAGCTCTCCTACTGCAGAAAAACAAATGAGATGGACTCCATTTTGAAGTCATTGCAATTCTGGCTAAAGTTTACAGTGAAGACCAGGATGGAAAAAAAAAGCTGCCCATTTTCTGTCAGTAGCATTCATTCTGGAAGTTTATTAGAGTTATTCCTATACTCAAAGAACTTTTTTTTTAAGGAAAATAAGAGCCCTGTGGATAAAGTAAAAATGTAAAAATTTAACAATTTGGGATAAGAAGTGGCTTGATTTATTTATACTGAAATTATTGCTTCTTGTAAAATTAATGTGATTTTGTTGTTTCGTTGCTTTTGTTTCCCCTTAAAGATGAAAGAAAACCTTGAGACTGTATGAAAGTCTCAGTTTAACAAAATTGGTTTTGACTTGGCTAGTGGAGGTAGCGGAATAGTGGAGATTACTGCCTCCTCTCCAAACACCTGCAAGCAGGAGCAAATCACCCTGATGTATCTGCAGGAGCAAATAGTTTGGTTTTATAGGAGCAAATTCAGTGTGACACAGCTGATGCTGAGAAGCTCATATCCACACACAACCCATTTCAGGGTGGGTTTAGTTCAGCCTGTTCCTAGTCCAGGGCACTTCATGCCTATGAGCAGTTAGAGTTTATGTTCTGGCTTATTTTTGTTGTAAATAAATAAATTTTGTGTGCTTGAAGACTGTTCCACTATGTGAAGCAATGCAGAATAAGGGAGAACGATCAGGAGATTTGCTTCAGAAGTGCACTGCTAATTCAAACTAAAACATCCCCTCAGTGCAACTGCCTCATCTCAGTGTGTGTTGCCACATGTCAGGAGTTTAAGGTATGTTTGAAACTCACACGTCATGGGCTTTTGTCTTCTTTTTTTTCATGCAGAACTTCCAAGTTTTGAAGTCAAACTCATCCCACTTCATCCATACTACCACATCTGGAATGAAAGCTTTGTGTTTGATATCGAGGCAAAGTAGGTGTGCTCAGAGCCAGGCTGTTTCAGGAGGCAGATAAGCAGATATAAGTTTTGTGACTTCTTCCTTTTTCTTGTCATTAACAGTTAACTAGTTCTGGCTTGACTTGGGTCTGACTGATCTTATACACCCTCTGTTTCCACCACTGACTTGAGACATCAGTGCCAAGTGCTACCTGGGTCCAGGTTGTGGTGATCAAGCTGGAACAAGATTTTCTGAATATTTCAGTTTGCTAGCAAAGGCAGCTATTTAGGATTCTCCTCTGTTTTGCTAAGCAAGGTTCCAGGCAAACTGATCACCTGGTTTTCCTTATACTTTTTAGTTTAAACATTTAGAAATGTTCTAAAGCCTCCAATGTGCTATGTAACATAATTCAAGTGGAGCTGGATTCAAGTTTGTGTACGGAATTTTCTCAAAGCACAGCGAAGCTTGTTAAAAATAACCTAGTGCTTGTTTGAGAGTAATGATTTTATGCAGAAAGTCTTCCAGGCAGATAAATACAATTAGTCAAAGGAGTTTCCATGGCCATCTACAGCATCACACATCCATTGCTGCGCAGCAGTGCACTGGTCCGGATGTGCCATGGCTACAGAGCTCTCAGACTGGCCAGACCATGGGGCAGGGCTCAATGGAAAATTAATTACACTTGGTCCCATACCAAGTTAGAATGGCATCAAACACAGAGTAACTTAGGAAGGCAGACAATGAAAATTTAACCCATCAAAATATTTTTAATAAAAATAATTTTTTGGCTGTTGAATTTTCAGGTTTCATAAGAGTGGAAATGCTAAGAAACTGCCTGTTAGGAGAATGACTAAATCAGAACTTAATACCTTTGGGGTTTTTTTTCTTTTTGTGAAGAGGAATAAATATTATGAAATGAGAACAGGCAGGTGGAGCAGCTGGCCTTCTTTCGTAGTTGGGAGAATTCTATTCAGTTTCAAAGGAGCAAGGACTGTTAGACTTCTGCCTGCCGTCCTTGACCGTGTTGGTCCTTCAGTTCCCCAGGACACCTGAGAGAGCAGACAGAACCTGTATCCACCTCCTTTTGCTTGGCTGAACAAACTCAACTCTTCTAATCTCCTCTTGATCACCTTTAATTCTTTATTTAGTTTTGTTGAATAATTACTAACTTTAGTCATGATCACTTGATATTGTGATGTGAAGTGATTTCAAATCACTGGCTTTAGTATTTTAATCCTTTCTAAAGTTTTCTCTGTGCTATTGCAGCACTCTATTTTGAGTTTATGAACTTCATACATATTTGACTTCTCATTAACATCATAATTATTTAAGAAGGAAAATTGAGATTCAATAACTGGATACCATTCCTTTCTCTACTGGAAAAGGTTCTAGTGGTGCTACGCAGGCCTGTGTGACTTTCATCAAGATTAGCATATGGAATTCCTGATAATTGAATTTATTTCTCTGAACTGGCCATGCATGTAATGAAGTTACTTAGTGTATTGACTATTGTTTCCCATTTATTAGCTTTGGCATTTAATGCAGTTTTCATAAGAGCTGCCTCTCTGTTGGCTTTATTGATATAGATCAGTGCTGCTGATCAGGTCAATTTGAAAGAGGCTTTGTTTAAAGAAAAAAAAGCCGTTACTGGACTGAGGTGAAGCAGGATTTCCACAAGCAAAAGCCAACACCGTGGCCGTGACAGGTCTCACGTAGCACATTGCACGCTGTGCTGCTGGAGGATGCGTCTGCCAGGGCTTCCTTGAGTGAGGAGCCAAGTGCAACAACATGCCCTATCCCCTCTCCCCATGACCTGTATGGAATGTTCAGGGGTGTTTTGGCCAGATGCTGATCTGGCAAATGTGTCACTCACAAGAAGACCCTATGCTAAACTGCCTAAATCTGTAGGAGCGACGTGCGGCAGAGGGTGTCCACTCTACCCAATGCAGGTATTGGAATGTCAGCAGGTAGGATCTTCCTGCTGTAGGTCTTCAGATGTACCAAATGCTTCATATCGGTCCCTGAAATGATTCTCCGATCCCTTGTTTTTTATGCTCTGCTCATGAAGTGTCTCGTGCAAAGGAATTAGCTGTTCATCCAAGCTAAATAAACTGGATACCCTCCTTGTTCCTTCTGAATGGAATGAGTTGTGTAAGACTTCTCCGTGCAACTGAAGTTTTCATTAATTTGATAGAAAAAAAAAGAAAATTTACTCTAGTGCAGATTTTATCGGATGGCATCTTCCCATGTGATTCTGCCAATGCGATTTACTCCATATATATCTTTGCATTTGATATCACCACTTGCTACACAGATCAGTAAAAGTTTTCATGTTTGCGTTACAAGTGAGTGGGACGAATTTTTGTTTTCAAGCTATTAGTTACAAATGGGATGCCTACAAATACTCCAGTATTTTTTCAGCATAGAATGATTAGTCTGGCTTATGCTTGCTTTTTATTAAGATAATGATCCCTTTCCTTGCTTTTTTTCCTTCCAAAGACACACTTATGGGAAAGAGATTCAAGGTGCTGCATATGTGCGATTTGGCATAATCGATGAAAATGAGAACAAAATATTTGTTCCAGGCCTGGAACAACAGCTGTCAGTAAGTATTTAGTGGAACTAGTCTGATTTATCCTACCTAAGCTGAATATTGTCAGAAATTCTGGAAACTTAGCTGTCCATAATACTGTAGTCGTGATATAAGCAACACTTTATTTCTAATGCAACAAACAAGTAAAGGCTGTCTCTTCCCTTTTTTTTTTTTTTCCACTTTTGTTTTAGATCCAAAATGGAAAAGGAAGAGTTACTTTAAATACACAGGTTTTGGAAGAGAAATTGAGGAAGAGTATTTCTGCTCTGGAAGGGTTTCATTTATATGTTGCTGTTACCACTGTAGAAACTGCAAGTGAGTACAGTACAGCTTAGCTGATACACTCCGTAAGATTCATAGTGATCTTTCTCTGGTGTAATCTGTTATGTGGGGAATCTGGTCTCACTGGATCCATCTTTGCTGGAAAGCTTGCTCATGCTGTAGGGCGAGACAATCTCTCATCTGACCACCTTCTGTACAAAAACTTCATCTCGAATGGGGATTCACTTGTCTGAACCCAAATGTCCAGTGCCGCTTTAGTCCCAGTACTCTGTGTGGACCTGTGTGTTCTTCCAGTGCTGCTCCAGAAGGGCTCAGGCAGGCTGCCTTCACTCTGGTGCACTTGCTGGGCTTGGTACTAATTATATGCATGACAGGGCAAGGAGGGTGGGCCTTACTGCTCAGCCTTGGAGTGTTAAAGTGGAAAATCAGAATGTTGAAATATATTTCTAAGTGCGCTTAGTTTAAAACAAGCCGTGTAATTAGTTTCTTTAGATGTAGTTATGGGTAGTGGTGTAACTAGATGTTAACTAGAAGAATTATTATTTTAACGAGAAGAATCTTAGATGGAAAGCAGTTGCTCAAGCTCCAAGTTGCAGATGACATTAGGTAACATTAACTCTTGCCAGTAGTTGAAAATTAAAACAAAATCCTTCAGAAAATTAGATATCTAAGGTATGCAAGTCCATAGTTAGTGCCCCCATAGCAACACACACTGCTTAATATTAACAGGTGGTGAGATGAGAGAAGAGGAACTCAGCAGTGTGAAGTTTGTGAGATCTCCTTATGCTGTTGACCTGTCTAACACCAAAAAGTATTTTGTGCCTGGAGCCTCCTTCTCTGTTGTGGTATGTAGTGTTCTGACTGTATCTGTCTGCCTCCATAGCAATGCATTTATATCAGCCCTCTTTCCTTCTCTCATCCAGTGGCAGCTCTGTAGGACAGAGACCTTCAAGAATAGGTCCAACCCAGAGCTAGTTTGTGTGTCTTGTTTGTCTCATTTCTGTATATTCAGAGCCGGAACAGCCAGAAAATGCTAGTTTTCTGCTCTAGAAGTCAATGTGCACTGTTGCTTTTTAAAAACGTATCAGTCTTTCACTCACTTCCATATCAAAAGATTGAAATAAGAATATTGTATCAAATTAATCCCACATCAAATTCAAACTCTGAAAATTGAAACAGGGTATTGTCTCTTTTAAAAAATGCATTTAAGTTTTTTTGGCTTGAAACTTCACACCTTCAAGTTTTTCTGGAGTTTTCTACAAAGAGTTAAAGTGAGAAATTTACCTTATAATAGTTGATGACAATTATCTCTGGGATCTGCTTAGACCAAATAGATGCTAAGTGAAAATCTGGGGCATCTTGCAATCTGTACTCATAAATTTTTACCTTAACTGAAGTCCAGACTGAGTCAATTGCTATCCCTTTTTCTCAAAGCTCAAATTTTTGAATGCCGATGTGTAGTTTTCTTTTTCTTCTCAATTTATAAAAATTTTAATTATAAATTATAATTGTTTCTTTTTTGTGGGCGTTTTTTTAAACACAGGATTTCGTTTAAATAACAGAACTTTTTTTTTTTTCTTTCTAATAGGCATCTGCCACTTTGTTTGATGGCACTCCTGCTGCCTTCCTATTTATCACTGCCACTGTTACCTTGCCTGGAAAACCCCCAATGAAGAAGACTGCCTTCTGTAATAGAGAGGGTCTGGTCTCCATTACATTCGATATCCCCATAGATGCTCAAAAGCTTGAAATAAAGGTAAAGAAAATGCAAACATCCATGTTTAAAAGTATCCCACTGAGAATTGCTCATAAAACAATTATAAATGGCTGTGAAGATGATCCGTTTTCATCAGATTAGCACAGAGTGTGGAACATGATTTCTTACACCACCTGCACAGCTTTGTCCAGATTGTGTAAGATATGTTAGAGAGACCAGGGATCTGAGGTATGTCTCAAGTAAAGGACACTCTTGTACATCAGAGCCTTGGGAGTACATGCATTGGTTATGGTGGTGCATTTTTGTGTTTTGGATGTGCATTTACCTGGCATGAAGAAAAGAAATGAGACAGAAATGGGACTGTAAGGAATATCACCATGCAAAGTGGCAGAAAATTATGGGAAGAAAGTGAAAGAAAAGGTCCTGAGCAATGCAGAGAGTAGGCTACATCTGCCCACTCAGAGAGTTCAATTATGTGCACAATATAAAACGGAAAAAAACTTGTCAGAGTATAAAATCACTTTGTGATTTTTGACCCATTGATTCTCATTTGGAAAGAGCCAAGTGTTAAAAATAAAAAATGCAAATACAGAAAGAGGCAAAATGGAGTGAGATAATAAAGTAATTAAAATCCTGGCGTTTGGTGACAGGTTCTGCTAATGAGGTGTCAGCAATGATTCCTCTCACTTCACAGCATTTTCCAAATAACCTGGCAGAATATGAATTATTGGTGACACTATACACTGTCTCCTGTGGGACACTTTACTCACTCCATCCTTTTCTTCCCTGACAGGTAAAGGCTGAAGAGGGTAAAGAAAGGTTAGAATCACCTGAAGTCAGTATCAGAGCTGAAAGATACCAGTCTGCTTCCCCAAACTACCTCAGCATCAGCATCCCCCACACCGTTGTGGCACCTGGAGATACCTTACCCATCACCTTGAATGATATTCATCAGTCTGGCAGTGGAAACATTGGCTATTTCTATTATATGGTAAACAGAATAGTATAATATCAGTAATTTCTTCTAGAAATTATACAACCTGGAACACTTACCTAGTTAATAATACAAGGGAAAACCGAGGGGGCCCAGCAAAGGGCAAGTGGGATGATCAGTGTTCTGGCACACCTGACCCACCAAGACAGGCTGAGGGAACTGGACTTGTTCAGTTTGGTGAAGAGCCTGAAAGTGAGTTAATAGCAACCTAAAACTACTTGAAGAGGATTTAAGACATAATGGAGACAAGATTTCCTATGTGGTGCCACGCAACATAACAAGGGACCAAGGTTAAAAATTACGGCCTAGAAGAGTAATTTTGGAAAAATCTATTCATTAGTGATGAATGCAATACTGGAAGAGGTTCCCCAGGGAATTGTGGGATTTTCCAGCCTCAGAAAAATTCAACAATCAACAAGAGAAAACCACATCTCACCTAATCTTACTCTAGTGGTGTCTCAGAGCAAGCAGCTGGGCTAGAGATCTCTATAGGTCCCTTCCAGAAATTATTTCTATGATTCTGTTATATTTTTCATACATTTGCACATATTTTTGGGGCATGTAGAATGCACAGTATTTATTTTGCTGAATGAGACAAAGGTGTTCGTGGGTACATTCCAGGAGTGAATCTGTTGAATGTGAAAAGTATTTATTCTCCTTCTCCCTCTCTTTGTCCCAATTTCCCTTGGCAGCCTAAATTTCACAGGATGATAAGTGCCAAGATATCAGTTCCCATTTATTTTTAATAGGATATATTGGAATAATTGTATCCCTAGGAGTTAAGTTTAGGTTTGGGGGTTTGTTTTCGTTGGATGACTTCTTACAGGGTTGGAATTGGTGCTGCCGGGCTCTGGGAAGGCGTAGTGCTGGGCAGGCAGGATATGTGGGAGGGATGGTGGCAGGCACTGCTGGAGCTCAGCAGTGAGGGTCTCTCCCAAACTCTGGTCACCTAAACAAAGGCAGTAAGGATTTCAGGCCAGGCTGTAGCATGCCTTTGTTTCTTCCTGGTACTCGTTCATTGTGTGTTTAGGAAAGCTTCACGTATTTTGTTCAGGGAAGAGCCAGTCCTGCCGCTGCGTCTGTTTTTCATTCCTCTGACAACCCATGAATATAGTTAACATAGTACAGGAAGGAAGGAGTTAAATAGGGAAAGATGGGCTGAAATCAGTTAAAGACCAGTCTGTGATACTTTATCCTGGAACCTCCTGCTCCAACCCTTTCACACCATCTGAAAGATTCAGTACTGATTACAGATTAAATAATGCTGATATCATCCTGGGTGTGATGACCAGTTATTGTAGAAGACAAAATTTAGACTACTATCTGGGTAGCCCTTCTCAGGCTGTAAGGTCAAGTGAAGGGTGACAGGTTTGTGTTCAAACCTGGGCCAGTGTCGCAGAGATTCACCACCACTGTGTGCAGGTCTCCTCCAGGCTCTTGTTATACAGCTCAGGAATCAAAACTGTTAATGCCATTAGAAGAGAACATATTTTAAACAGAAATTGCCTCAGAAAAAAAGAAAAAAAAAGAAAAATTATGCAACATAATCACCTTTCTGGAGTATAGTCACAATATTTGATTTCTGTTTGTCTCTGCCTTGCAGGTTGTGGCAAAGGGACAAGCTGAGGTTTTGGGAAGGGTCCCATCCTCAAACAAAGTAATAAACCTTAAAATCACTGAGAAGATGGTGCCTGCCTTTCGCTTTTTAGCCTATTACTTCATTGGGAATGAGGGCCAGCAAGAGATCGTCGCCGATTCTGTGTGGGTGGATGTCATGGATGCCTGCGAAGGAAAGGTGCTTTCAAAGCTCGTGGCTTCTGTTGTTGCATTCCGAAATTAAAGACAAAAAAGCATGGGGTACTGGCAGAGCAAGTGCAGGCCTGGTATTATAAACTGAAAGACATGTCATTTTTACTGAAAAGGAGTCATCAGGAGTCGTGCCAAAAGGTAGAGCTTGGAAAGGCTTCCAGGTTGAACCTTGAAAGAGATGAAAAATACAGTTTTGTACAGAAAAAACCTCCCCCTGTGAGTGTCTATTTGTTAGAAATCCACAAAAAAATGCTGATAGAATTGTTGAGGGAGCAGAATCTCCTTATAACTTTGTCTTTTTGTAGTGATGTATATCACATGAAAGAAAGTGAAGCCATTTATTGGGAAAAAAAATACGAATTTGAAGTAATTTTTCAAGCTTTTTAAATTCTGTTAAAAGTAATTTTCTGAGATTTGGTAGTGCTTTAAAAGCATTTAAAAACAATAGTTTATGTTAGAAAATAACGTGTGGATAAAATAGGAGGCCCTCTAGCCTTTCTTTTATCTTCTTTCTCTTCTTCCTTCTCCTTTTTGGGACCATAAGGTAAAATGAAAAAACAAGACACAGGAAGTTTTTCCAATAGCATGAAACACAACTGCTGAAAAGTGTCAGCTGTCTAAAATGACCTTTTCCACTGAAAGTGTTTGTTTTGAAAAAATAATGGGATAGTCTATTTGGCAAAAAAAAAAAAAATTCAAGAAAAATTGTCCATCTCTATCGCACAAACCAATTCTTCATTTATACAAAGACAAAACTCCATTATGTTCACAGGCATTTCTAGTAGTAATTCCCTGTAATTTCATAATCACCATGGCTACTTCCTCTTAAACCACAGAAGTGTGTACATCAGAACCAGATCTGTGTTTATTCAGTCATGCTAAAAAATTCAAGTGTGTGATAGAAAGCAGGCAATATTATTACAGACTGGTTTTAGTTGGTTAATTTTGTACATTAATTAGATCTTTTGCTGTCTTTCATGGTAATTTTGTTTCCACTGGAAAATAACAGTTACATTGAAGACCCCAGTTCCACAAACCCCTTACACATACTTTTCATTTCCCTTGGTGCTTAAATGTTGAAAGCCAGCATCCAGTATTCTGGTAGACACATCCTTCAGTTCCCCATGATTTCCTTCAGTGTGAAGTATCTGCACCTATGTGTTCCAAAATGCAGGATCACAGGCAGAAACTCCACAAAACAGGAACATCCCCCAGCCTCTGACTGCTGACTATCACAGCTGACAGTATTCCTGGCCCAAAGAGTCTTCACTTTTTATTAACAAATATGATATTTTTGTTTCAATCTTTTCTATTTAGATCAAAGTGAAAACAGAACAAGAGATATATGAACCAAGTGACCACGTCAATTTAGAGATTGAAATGGACCATGCAGGAAAAGTTGCCTTAGCTGTGATTGATAAAGCAGTTTTTATTCTGAATAAGAAAAATAAGCTTACAGCCAAAAAAGTAAGATATTTGTAAGAAGAAAATATCACATCCACTAGTCAAGCAAAATTTTCCATGACTAATGAGAGGATCAAAATGTAATTAATGGCTATTAATTGCTTAAACAACGCTTTGCTAAACTTGAAAATGTTTTTTCTTTTGCAGTTTAGGATCTATTTAAGATGAATGGCATGTTTCAGATGAGTGATATATTTAATATGGGGATTTCCATTCTATGGCAGAATGGAAAGTTTGTAAATTAAAAAAAGCATGGCTTGAAAACACTCCCTAATTAAAACATCCCTCAGCTTTAATCTGTTTCCAAATGCAGCTTGCACCACCAGTTTGTCTTGCTTCTGTGAATCAAAGGCTACAAGAATTTTTCTGATATGTGTATAAAGCCTTTTCAAACATGTACAGTCCATCTGTGCTATTTTATTTGGCAGGTATTTAATGCCATGAATTCGTATGATCTCGGATGTTCTGCGGGTGGTGGCGCAAATAGCATTCAAGTTTTTACTGATGTTGGTCTGGCTTTCATATCAGACACGATTCAATCCAGCATGCGGGAAGGTAAGTGCAATCTGCCCTTCAGAAGTTTGTGTAAGACCACTGTAGATCTGGGGATTGCTTAATAATCAGACATTTTTACTACAATGTTGTAAAATCTTCTTTGCCTTTGGATTTTTCTTCTGCTCTTCCACCGGATGCTGGCAGCTCAGATATCCCAGATGGTTGGTGCTGGTCCTTTGGTGACCACCTCAGCTGGGGCAGGCAGCAGTTGACTAGGGCTGGAAGATTTGTGGAGCTCTCTCTCAGATTGTGGGTCTTCTGTAAATAAGATGGGCCATAAGACAGGTCTCCATGAATGATGCGAATGATCAGGCTCTTGCTGTTGTATATGTTGTAAGTGCTTCTGTTCTGCCTTGCCAGGATATAAATGCCTCCAGAGTACCAGAAGGCAGAAGAGATCTTTGGATTTTCAGAAAAAAATGTCAGGAATTGGTATGTCTTCTCATCTGGGTGGCCTGAAAATCTTAGCAGGGGAAGGCAAAGGGATGTGTCTGGGATCTAGGGGGCAAGAAGTGATGGCATAGTGAAGGATGCCAAAATATGCTTGGTCCCAGATCTTGCATTAAGTGACACAACCTAGCACAAGTGTGTGTACTATGCTGTGTGACCTGATGCATCATTCATCAAAACAGCTCAAAAACCAAAACCAAATAATGTCTGTAAATGGAAACTAGTTCACCACTTTATAATCCCAAATGTGAAGTGTTTCTACTAGATAACGTCATGTCATAAGTCTTGACTTCAAGGTTTTCAAAATATTTTGTATGGTCAGAAGATGTTTTATAAATCCTATTTTTTTCTCTACATTCTGCTTTGAAGCTGTGCCAACTTATGTACCTTGTGCTTCAATTAAGAGAAGAATTAGTATAGTATTTGATATTAATTGAGAAAAAAAACCAGTTTGCACTAATTGGCATTTCCTTGCCAGAAGACATGAAGGCTTGAAGCTGGAATCTTCCTTTTGAAATCAGACTCTATTCAAGGAGAACACTGACATTGCTATTTCTGTGAAAAATTCCAACCTGCAAGGAGGCATCTTTAATTCAGTCTGACTGCGAGGAGACGCTTAGAACAGAATGTCTCGGACGCCATAGAGCCTATGCTTTCCTCCTGTGTTTGTGGACTGGTTTTAGGACGGACTCTTTTCAGGGTCCCAGGCTGAAGCTTGACTGTTGCAATAATGTTAATGGCAAGGAATGACAGGAGTGAGCACAATGAACACCTTTACGCTGATTTCTACTTACACAGCACTAATTCTGGGCTTTAATTCTATTGCAGCCAGAAGATACCAAAACACTGATGTACAAAAATGCTGCGAAGATGGAATGAAATTAAATCCCATGAGGTTTTCTTGTGTGCAAAGGCTGGCAAAGGTGTCTGGCTCCCACAAATGCAGGAAGGCATTCCAGGACTGCTGTGAGAAAGCCACAGCCCTCAGGAAGCAGGCGAAGCAGAGGAACAGAGTGGGCTTGGCACGACGTAAAGAGCAGTGGCATGCAACTCTGCCACTTTTACCCTTCTTGTGGTGGCAGGGGAGGGTCAAGGGGCATTTTAGTGCTGTGGGGCTAGGGAGGAATTTTTCACATCAGTATTTCAGAGAGCCCTGGTACAGTGCAGCAGCCATGCAGCATTGCATCTTCACACCTGTACACTGGGAAGGTGGGAGTGGGACGGGATAACTTCTTGGGGTGAGAAAAGGCAGAAATCACTCTAGCCACTGCTGGCCCCTACAGTCTTACAGAGGAGCTGATGGCCCCTGCCCACACCCCAGAGAGGCCACAGATAGCAGAGCAGGGAAGGGGGGTGGTTATCTGCATTCAGGGCTCTAAGTGGTCTCTGATTCATGACTCTTTTTTTAGTGGTACTACTGCTTTAACACTTGAGTACCTTCAAAATGCTGTCATGAGAAAGGTCCACTTTAGCCAGGAATAATTTTGTCTCTTTCTTCTTTTCTTCTCCCCAGAGTCTATCTCTGACCACACATTACATGTTGCCTTATGTTACCAAAAAAAAAAATTGCTTTTCATCTAAAATGATCCCATTCTGAGTGTCATTTCTGTTACCATTTCTCACAGATTTTCCCTTTCATCCTCTGTCTGTCACAAGTATGGGACAGTGGGAACATCTTTGCTACCCTTACTAGAGGGGACCGATTTCTCATTTGGTAGCATATAGTTATTGAACTTGGAAAGAGGAACAATCCTTTTGTTCAGTGGCAAGCTATGGTCATTGCTTCTCTTTTTTCAACATTTTTCTTTAATGTACAAGATGAAACACAGATGAAATCTTTTCATTCAGAGCATTTTTTGTGCTCTGACAAGCCGACTCCCTGCAAGACAGCGTAAGGTCAGCAGCCAAAGACTTCCAAAAAGAAACCTCGCTCCTGTTTTGCAGAATACGATGAACATGAAGAATTGTTTGATGAAACCTCTGTCAGCTTGCGCAGTTATTTTCCTGAAAGCTGGTGGTGGAGTTTTGAAGAAGTGGAAAGCCCTGGAAAGCACAGGTACTGTGCTGCCTGACTAGGTGAATATGCTTAAATTTGTACTGTCAAATGTATAAAAATATCAGCTTTATGTAGGATCTGATGCAGAGGACCTCAGAATATTTGCAAGTACTTTGTCTCCACAACAGAGGGAATAAGTTTTTCTCTTACAATACTCAAATTTCATCAAATGACAATGTTTACATTTTATACATGCCTTCTAATACGTTTTATTTTGTGTTTTTTAGTGTAAAAAACTTTGCTCCTGACTCTATAACCACATGGGAAGTTCAGGCAATAAGTATATCTCCTGAAAAAGGTATAAGTATTGGGGTTTTTTTATTAGTTTGTTTCTTTGTATGGATAAATAGAGAAGGTGTATTCTTTAAAAGAGAGATAAGTTATGTTGACAGAATAAAAGAGTCTGTACTGAAAAAAACACAAAATGTTCTGACCATGATATTTACTTCTCTCTTTTATACCATGTTAAAGCCCAACTAGAAGTTAAGGTATAGATTTATATTTATAAAAGCAACACGAAGTAGGGCCTCAGGACGATGGATCATACAATCAAAACTGTCTTTTATTCTTTCCACTCTATAAAACACCTCAGTTTAGCTTCCACGTGGCCAGGAAGCCACGAGAAAGGTAGCAGTAGTAACACCATTTTATTTGAATAATTCTGGGCCCAAATTCTGTCCGTCTTAAAGCACGAAGGTCTGTGGCCTCTAAGGCAGAGAAGAGCACCAGGAAACCAGCAGAAGACCAGCAAGGTCTGGACACCAGAGAGCCCAGGTTCCCAGGTGCTGCTCTCTGGGAGTTTCTAGGAATTGATGAGGATCATGCAAGATGGACAAAGGGTCTATCTTGTACTGCCCACTCCCCTTTGGAAGGGGAGGCTCATCCAGAGGTGTGAGGATGAGCACAGAGTTTATTTTCAGAAAGCAAGAAAAGGTCATTGTGTTTTAAACAT
>VZTE01002784.1:73659-106300 GCA_013397775.1 Eulacestoma nigropectus | reverse complement strand
AAAAAAAAAAAAAGGAAAACTGGGCCACATTTCACTCACAAAACATACAAACACTCCTGCCAAGTTTTACCTATCAAAAAGCATGGCAGTGACTCCAAGGGGCAAACTAGAGACAGGTCTCTAGTGCAGATGAGTTTAAATGAGTTTTGAGTATGCCTATTTTCCTCTCCTGCTTGTGACCTCAGGGGAGCCCAGGCGCTGAGTTTTGATTTGACATTGAACTTCCTATCAGCTGATGTTAAGTGTGTAATTCTCAGTTCTAGTTGTTTTTCTTTTTCTCACCCCAGGGTTCTGTGTAGCTGACCCCCACACCTTTGCGGTTTTCAAAGACTTTTTTGTGTCCCTGAGATTACCATACTCAGTCAGACGACACGAGCAACTGGAAATAAAAGCAGTGATTTACAACTACCTGCCCAAGGATCTCCAGGTAGTGTTATCAACAACTGCTGTGCCTTGCATGCCTAGCTAGCTAGATCTGTAGTTTTGTAACACTTAATGTGAATGACCTGGCCACCCTTCAGTGCCCTCCTACAGCCCAGACATAATGCTGCTGTTGTGAAAGCTATCCCAAGGCCAGGATCCAGTTCTACTTGCTAATCAAACTTACTTGTATAAAGCAGATCATGTTATACACCCATATCCTTTGTCTTTGGGCATGTCTTCTTCCCCTCCATTGAAGCAATCAGTTCCTTTCTTGATGCCTGCTCATCTGGGCAGTACCCAGCTGCTGACACTGATACTGACTAACACTTCACAAGGTACACAAGGTACAGAAGGAAATTATGAGCACACCATCCAATACGTTAGCCACAAAACTCATTGTGCCTACAATGCAAAGCCATTTTTTGTCTTCATGTGACTCCTATGCAGTCCTGCATACGGTCACTGTTGTCACTGGGCTCAGGGCCTCCATTGTCCTAAGGCTGATACTCCTTTTTTCACTTCTTCCCATCTCCCAACCAGCTGTTTGACCAGCATCTTCTGAACTGCATGGAATTGTGTAGAGCTGGGATGTATAAAAATGCACTATCCTTCTTGCTTCACTGTGGTTTGGGTATAGGCCAACACTCTGTTGCAAATTCAGTGTAATGAAGAAATGTTAGCTGATTTACCTGCAGAACCCTCATCAGTACAGGTGAATGTTAACAGGCCATAGGGTCACAGAACAATTTAAATTGGAAGGGACCTCCAGGGGTATTTTCCCTGTGCAGTGATGCACTGAGGCTGATCTTGGGCATTGCCTTGTCCCCGCAGGTGGTAGTGAAGATGGATGCAGTGAAGGGGCTGTGCACCGCAGAGACAACGGAGAAGGCTGTGCAGCTGCCACTGCTGGCTAAGGGGAACTCAGCAACACCAGCCTTCTTCTCAGTCGTCCCCCTGACTGTGGGAGAAATTCCCATTACCATTATTGCTTTCGACCGGGATTCTGGGCACAGTGATAGCATTAGGAAGAATCTCAAAGTTGTGGTGGGTACAAGTAGTTGAGGGCAGGCACTTCACAAACATGTGCTTGTCCTCAAATACAACATTCACAGGCAAACAACGATGCTGTATTGGTTATTTAATACCTTAGCTCTCTTTCAAAATTATAAAAAGGAGGAGCCTTTAAGAAAAAATGGCTTTTCAAGTGCCAACACAGACTCATCACAGTATCCAAGTCATCCATTGAGGGCTTTTTTCCACCCACACAAAAAGTGCAAAATATCAATTCTTGCACCCCTGATGTCCGGGGGATAGCCATGTAGGGTAAGGATAAGGCATGGGATGCTGGGGACCTGCTGTTGTTAAAGGCCATAACTTTTGTAGATATAGACACAGCCTCCGAGTTCAATGCTACACCAAAACACTAAAAGTAACTGTAAAAATAGCTTTATTAAAACTGAAAGTGTAGGAAGGGGAATGTGAGGAATCAGAAGGAAAAAGTTTAAGTCTTACACCCAAGATGTACTTAAAATTTCATGGATTTCATACATGAGAGGTTTACAAACAAGAGTCCTTCCATGGACTTGATGGGTCACAAAGCTGAGAATAAACTTGGAAGTTTAATTTTTGGGGGTTAGTTTTGGTTAAAGAAATTTCATCCAGGGAAATGTTTCAAAAGTAACAAAAAAAACTCAGCAAAGTTTATAAGTATTTAAATTGGGAAACTGAAATTCTGATTTGAAGGTTGAGTTTTACCTAGAGAGAAATCTCCCTTCAAAATCACTTATTTGTGCCACCTGCTGGCCTAGCACTTGGCTGGATCTCAAGGGTTTCCTGCAGCTTTATTTCAGTGTGAGAGCTTGCAAATGTTTTGACTTTTTTTCCTTAATTGTGCAGGCTGAAGGTGTTTTACAGCGAGAAGAAGAGACCATTTGCATTAACAGTGGCTGTAAGTTGCCCAAAAGGGTTAGATACAGATGAGGTTTGGGGTAGGAATGAGGGGTGAATGATGGGTGCAGCGAAATACTTCTTAATGCACAGATGTTCCTTTGGTTAACCAGAACTTGCCAGAAATCTCTCCATCCAATACAAAGCAAAAGACTCATGAAATAAAAAATGTTGAATTCTAAATATTTAGAATTTATTTATTTTACTTTTGTTTTTCAAGGTATCATTCTTTATATATTAACTGGGCATCTATTTAATTCATTAATGGGTCTTAAAAGGTGTTAAAAACAAGTTTTGCTTCAAGTATAAAATATTGTTAAAGATTGAAAATTAAATCAATGTAAGAAAGATAAGTATATTTTTCTTCTAAAATTACACTGTATGTTGTTTATTTTTTAAAAGTCTGGATGTAGATATCTATTTATTATTTATTTACAGTGAAGTCCCATACAGTGGACCTGAACAGACCAGCTAATATGGTACCGGGTTCTGATAGCCACGTGTTAGTTAGCCTGAAAGGTAAATGTAATTTTTTTGTCAACAACTTCTCCATAGGTGACAAGGGACAGGCCCCTCTGTGCTGCTCATTCCTGCATGGCAAGTCTCCATTCTCTCCTAGTTTTTCAGTTATGACTCAAGTGGTCTGTGCTACATGGCCAGGTCATAAAACAAAACATCCCCAAGGTTGATCCAGTACCTTTTCCTCTTTCTAATTACTCCTTTTTACTTGTAGTGGATGTAATAGCTTTATGAGATCCATCCTTCCTCACCATGCTCAGAGTAACATTATGGGAAGGTCAGAGGTGAAGGGAAGAGCTCATCTTCTCTAATAACCCCACACTGCATGTAGGGCTGTAGGAATCTGCTTTAGATTTCAGAAATAAGAATGCCAGACTCTGATGTAGAGGTGCTGGAAAGTTCTGTTTTTCTAAGGAGAGGATATGTACAATCATACATTCATTTTATCAAATAATTGTATACACACATATATATACTCATGCATACATATTTTTAAAACATCTGTTAGCAAGTGCTTTTATTAGTGATAAATAATTTTAATATTTTTTTTTCCCCAGAAAATGTAAAATAATGCATTTGTGACACAAAGGGTATTGGCTTCCACTTCAAATCCCTGTTCTAAAGTACAGGAATCTTTGAATTCACCAAGTTATAAAATTGCAGAGAGAAAAAAAAAACCCACACAAAATGTTTGCTATGATTAATGCACAATCTTTTTATCCCTATGTGGGAGGATCAGGGCTGGTTTGACAAGACTTTTCCAGACCAAACCTGATACACCAGTCTTTCCCCCTTTCCTTGCTTCCCTGCCTCCAGTAGCCTCAGGACTCTTTCTCCTTCATATTCCTTCACTGGGCCAGCCTCCTTTCTCCACCTTTCCCAGGGCCCGACACCTCATCCTTGCCCTTCTTCAAAGAGCTTTATGAAGTAGTTAAAAACAATGTTTAATAGTGAGGAGTATCAGGCCATGCTGGAATGTCAGCCTAGAGTTAGGATCACCTTTCTTTGTATTAAACCAATCAGTTTTAAATAAGATACGTACTACGGCTTCTGTTTTTTACAACAGGGAACATTTTGGACGAGTCTGTTGAAAACTGTCTGAGTCTCAGCGGAGTTGAGAAGCTGATTCAGGTGCCCACAGGCTGTGCAGAGCAAACGATGGTGAAAATGGCCCCTGCAGTCTATGCTATAGAGTACCTGGATGCCAGCGAGCAGTGGGTGAACTTCAACCCCAAACGGAAGCAGGAAGCCATTGGTATGATTGAGAAAGGTATGCAGAAAGAAAAACAAAAACAAAACAAAAAACTCAAAACAACCAGAAGCCAAAGGATGGGATCTTTGTTACCCGTTTGCACTGCACACTGGCTGAGGCTGCTTCCTGAAGGAATGCCCAGTGTCTTATCACAGCCACACAGCAATGGCCCTCACTGTCTGCAGACAGACATGAGAAATAGAACTTGCGAGGAGGGCTTAGGAAACTAATTGCCAGTATCTGACACTGGTATTACCTGATACTGGATTAACATTGACAGCTCATCCTCTGTCTTGCCTAATTTAGAAGTAGGACATAAAATCTGAGCTGATCAGAAAAAACTCTTTTCAGAGTAAATGGATAACAAAGGCCAGTTATTCATTGCCTCCCAATGTCCAAAACTGACCAAGATAAACCACATCCTAAAAAATGCTTGTTTCTCCCCATGGATCACAAACACTGCTTAGGATAGCCAGCTGGGATGTAGACATCTATGCCTGTGGCCGTCAAGAGGAGTATGACAAAGGAAATTCCCAGTGCTAATCATGATACTGACACCTTCCCTTCCCCACTCCTGTATTCATCCTTACATAAGCTAGAATGACTTCAGCAGCCTTGGGCCAAGCCAGAGAGGGAGTTTCCTTAGGGAGAGGACACCTGCAAGTCTGCTTCTGGAAGACTCCACTCCAAGATGTGATCCAAAGCTGGTATTAAACACAGAGCAAAACCACAGTATGTGGAAATGTTCCAGCTCACAGGAGCTAATACAGAGAGTTGTCAGTGTTGGAGCAGGTACAGCTGATCTGTCTAACTGTAGTGATGTGCTTATGGCATAAAGCAATATAATGCACCTGTCATTGTCATCTTCAGATATGATAAACACATTTCATCAAAGAAAAACAAGTGTATAAATAGAGATTAAAAGCATGCTAGCAGTTGCTGCGTGGAGATTTTTGCCTATTTATCTGAGTCTGCCAAAAGTGCCATGAGATCCTGCTGATAAGTATTTGTTATTATCAGCATTATTTAGTCCCTATATTATGCTTTTACTGATACTTATTGAAGCTCATCAGTGTAGAAAATGTGTTGTGTGGCTATGATACAAACTTTGTCAAGGTAATAGCAGTCAAGATCAGAGGCCATAACTCATGATTTCTAAGCCTGTCTGACCCAATAGATGATGTTTTGTATACTTTTTGATTCAATGCAGCATAAAATAAACAGCTTGAAAAGTTGTCAATAATGGGAAATAATTTCCCAATATTCACTACACATAAAATGTTTTGTAACCATAGGTATCTGCAGTTTCCAGGTTATTTTCATGGCTCAATTAAGTCAAACAAGACAGAGGACCTTCTAAGCCTGGTGATTTTCCTGTCAGATTCTGCTGACCCAGTCGTTTCCTCCTTAAGCACCAGTGAACACCTCCATGAACTCTTCCACCAGTCAATACAGAACATGTGCATTATAATACAAGTGATGTAAGAAAATGCCCAATAAATATGAGTGTTCTCTGAACAGTTATGTGCTCTCCTGTTCATGCAGGTTACACTAGACTGCTTGAGTTTCAGAAGGAGGATGGCTCCTATGGAGCATTTAAAACAACCCCCAGTAGTGTATGGTAAGTGATTTTTTTTTCCTGGGGTTTTATTTTTGGCATTTTATTTTTGTTTATTTGGTTGGGGTTTTTTCCAAGTTACCTCTCTTATCATTTGATGCATCATATATTTCTCTGTGGGGATGGATTTTCAAAGTCTGATGGACATGGTGTCCATGCACTTATGTCATGAATGTCAGCCACAAAATTCTCTGAGTGTGTTCAGTCCTTGGTTAAAGACATTTACACTGAGCCACTGATTATTTTGCATTTGCCACAGAGTAGAAATATTCATGCTGATCTTGAACAATAATTCACTCGGTTCTAGTAAGTGCACTGTATTGAATATGAGTCTGTGCATAAAATTAGTATTTTATCTTCCTGTCAATATAGTCAGCACATATAAATTCTATAAATATCTGTCAGCACAAGTTTGGAAAATTTTCTTTTGTGCAGGTTAACTGCATTCATTGTTAAAGTACTCACAAGGAGCAGAGAATACTTCAGTATCCAAGACAGTCACATAATCAACTCGATTTCCTACTTGGTTAATCAGCAGCAGGCAGATGGTTCATTCCACGACCACCACCCTGTAATGGACAGGTCGATGCAGGTAGGTTATCCGTATTTAGAGGAATTTGTTGTGCATTTAGGGCTATTAGGTATTGAAAGGAATATTGTGTGTTGTTGAGTAACAAGAAATGTATCTAAAGAAAATAAATCTGTAATGTAACTACAAAATCTGTAATGTAAAATTAATTTGTTAACAGGTCTGTTATGTCAAATGCATAGCTAGCACTTCACCTCCCTTATCTTTTTATCCAGTCTTAGATACTTTTTTCTGCTATGCCTGTAGAGCACTTAGAAAATTAATTCTGAGGATCATATGTTTGGTAAAATGTAGGCCTTTTATTGCCAAAGGCGATAGAGTGTAGGATTGTAACTTCGTTTTGAAGGGACGTCCAGAAGTCATCTAGTCCAAACGCTGCTCAAAACAGTTCTAGTTAGATAGTTTTTATAGGGCCATGTCCAGCTGGGTCTCGAGTACCTCCCAGTCTGTGTGGGTAACTTGTTTCAGTATTTTGACATACCCATCCTGAAAAAAACAAAGTTATAACACTTAATCAGAATTTCCAATTGCATATCTTGGTCTGCACATCCTCTATAACTGTCTGGAAACACAGAATTTTTATACTCTTCATGAATTTAGTCTAGGAAAGTAATATGCATCTTCCAAAACTCATTGAAAATGCAGTGTAGTGACCATATATGAAAAAAACATGCATTAATATTATTAATGATCTGTGTCAAATAACTAGTGAGGCTTTCGCCCTCAAAGCCAGTTTCACAGTTGATATAACACTGTTGGGGAAAAAAGAAACAAGTAGCTCAAGGATTGGTCAAAAGATTTCGGGTTTTTTTGACTGGTGTTCAAGCTGAGCTAATCTTCTATCCTACATATACTTCAAGAGCTTTCAGGGGAAAAAAGCTAATGAGAGCACTGTGCTTACTTTACCAAGAAGAGCAATAAGAAATGATCTAGTATTGGTGTATAAATACCTCTATAGGAGAAATTTCTGTCTGCAAGGTAGAGGGCTCTTTAATCTGTAGAGAGCAGCACAGAAATGAAAAGACCCCACCCCCCTAGTGACTGGAAATTGAAACCATGAATGTTTCAATGAGAAATTGTCGATTTTTTGCTGCAAGATAAGTAACTAAATATTTGATTATCAACTGAAGAATTTGGTAGGTTCCTGATCTCTTACACTGTTTAGTGCAAACTGGCTGCCACCATAGAAGATGTACTTTCAATGGACACACATTATTGAGAAAAATTTAAGGCTACAGCTACATGGTACATGGTCAGAGGGTTTGCAGAGAAGATCCTTGACTTCATGGAAAGCGATATTCTAGATTTAATCACAAGCATGTCCATGCACTTCTAACTTTTCCTTTTCATGTTTCATCTTTCAGGGTGGCATTAAGTCAGCAGAAGAGGATTTAGCTATGACAGCCTTCGTAACCATAGCACTGCAACCGACCCTACGCGTCTACCAGTCACCTGATGTGGTAGGAAGCCTGACTCCTTAAGTCTGCAGGCTATTGCACAATGGCATATCCACCCTACTGTCTCTTGGAGAACTGCAAATGAGGAGTTTGAAATCTGCTCACATTTATAGTGGATAGGAAAAGATGCCATGGCCTGATACATAGCAAGGTGTTTCGAGCTACACACTCCATCATCAGTGGCTTTAATCACTAAGCAAATATTATTATAATTGTCTTAAAAATTACTACAGTGAAGTATTCTAAGTTCCTGGTATTCTGGCCAGAATCTCAGTGATCTTTACAAATGGATCCATTCTGTTTTCACAGGCACGAGTGATTACAGGAACAGTGGCTTACATGAAAAATCAATTTTTAAGAAATACTGACTGCTATTCTACAGTTATCACTGCTTATGCTCTGACACTTGTGCAGTCTGAGAGTGAAGACGCCCAGTCTGTGAAAGAAAAATTAAGAGACTGTTCTTCTTTTGATGAAGGTACTGGTAACCATTCTTAAAAATCCCTTTGGAAAGCACTTTTTCCTAATTGAAACACTCTGAGCACACTTACATGAACAAAACAAATTGAAGTAAATGAAGACCAATTAAATTTATACAACTGTATGTATGTGCATACATACAACTGTATGTACATGTGTATTTAATTATTTAAGTTGTATCATTAAATATTTCAATGTTTGAAATTTTAATATGTTATTTTCATAATTAATAGCACTATAAAGTGACAGCATAATGAATCTTGGATCATGACCTTCTCTGATTCTGGAATTGGAACAAAACCACAGTAAATATTCATTTATATTTTCTGCTACCCTTGGGAAGAAATAAAGTCCAAGCCAAATGAGGAAGAATAAACTTCGTATGAGAAAATAGCAACATACAGGAGTAGTCCAGACTGGATTTGTGGTCAAGAGGGAAGGTGTCTCTTCCAGCCCACCCGCTTTCAAAGCACCCCACCAGTTCTGAGTGCTTTGTCCCAGCTCCCCATGGGTGTCACCACGTACCCCCACGGGGTGTGGCTGTGGTGACTGCTGAGTCAGTCGGCTGTGTGGCTGCACCACCATCCTGTTAATTCCTCCCAATGCGTTTGGTAAACATATCACTGTTTAACAGCCTCAGTTTAAGCATAGGGAATATGGTTCTCCTTAATCAAGGCTGGATTTGTGGCCATAATTAATACTGTTATGTCTGAGGGACCACCAGACACAATGCTACCACTCCATCAGATGGACATCACTGTACAATGGGACCATTAGACTGAGATGATTGGAGAAGTCAAAATTGAAAATTGTGTGTTTCCTTTTCCATTTTCTTTGCTTGCCAACTGATTTGTTGCTCTTACAACAGCACCTGTGTCTTGTGGTTCCACAGTGCCATGACATGAAATATCCACTGTGTAGAACAATAGCAATTTTTGGCAAATGCTTCTGCTAAGGGGATTCAAGACTAAATTATTCTTGCAGCAAAGCAGCAGCGCTACTGGGGAAATGGCAACAACGCAGTCTCGGTGGAAAGCACTGCTTATGCCCTGCTCCAAACCTTGCTCCTGGAAGACATGGAATATGCAAGGCCTATTGCTGCATGGCTGACAGAAAGAAGGAACTATGGTGGAGGGTACTGCTCTACACAGGTGCCTGACCACCAGTTCCGGGGGTGTCTTAAGGGGAGGGAAGAAAATAGAAGCCTCATAAAGACTTTTTCATTTAGATTTGAAAGCATTTTTGCAGTTAATTTTCAATTACTCTGGTGTATGAAGCACTAAAGATTTTAGGTAATTAATTAGCAATGGGCTGAAATAAAATAGTTAAAAGCCAGCAAAGAAGATTCTTTGTCTTAATGAAGATGTGTGATAATCTAACATCAGGACTCCAATGTGTTTGCAATGTTAGTGCTATAAAAAGAAACCGGGAAATTAAAGGAATAGTCTGTGCAAGTAGGAACAGACAAATACAGGAGAACTTCAAAGCAGCAAAAAGCATAAAGCTGAATTCAAGCTGACTGATAATGTCATCTCACATGTTGTTGAAATAACCTGGCATAACTGCTAGCTTTTTTGCTTTTCTTTCTCACCTAGGACACGGTGGTGGCCTTAGAAGCTCTGTCAGCATACAGCATACAGACACTGAATACTGCTTCCACCGACCTGACTGTCAGACTGGGAACACCTGGAAGGCAAAATTACTACAGCATTGTTCTGACTGATGCCCATGAAGAATTTCAGAAGCAGTTAGAGGTACAGAACCATCTTTTTTTTAAAAATTTTTTTGCCTCAAACAGGAGAAATTGGATCATCTGGCCTAGGTTTTCTCATGTTAAGCAACCATGAGGTAGCTGTTTTATAACACCTTGAAATAATTTAATCTGTAAAACAACAGAATCTTTTTAAAGTAAAAAAAAACAAACCAAAAAACAAAACAGAAAACAACAACAAGAAAATCAAAAACAAAAAAAACCACCACCCAGCAGGTGCTTAGTGGCACACTTGAGAGGTGCTTTCCTGCCTCTTCGAGGATTTAGGTGATGTGAATCTCTCCCAAAAGTGAAGAGTAGGCAGGAGCCCAAGTCTTTCAAGGGAATGAGGAGGAAGAGGAATATTCTGATCTTCAGTGTGCTGAGAACTGTGAAAACATGAAATCCAGGATACAAAGGAGAGGCTGAAGTTGATAAAATACATCTACTGGGCCCTAAAAGAGCAGAGTAAGATGCAGCAACTCAGCACACTTAAAGTCTTATGAGACTTGAGGTCTCATAATTCCTTCCGTAGCTAAAAGTTTTTCCCACCCAGGTTTGGGGGCTTGAAGGCATAGAAGACTATCAAGATGTCAGGCAAACAATAGATCAAATGCTGAGCACAGACTAATCATCTTTTTTTTCCCCTTGGTTTGCAGTTTGAACTTGGGAGAAGACTTGAAGTATCTGTAAACGGCAAAGGAAATGGGACAATGAGTGTAAGCTGTAAATTCAAAATCCAGAATCCAACTGGACTTCTTCTAATCCCTTTTTGAAAACAAAGTGAAAACTTACTTCCCATGGCCTCAACCTTTGTGTTCCTACCTCCAAAATTCTAAAATTTGTGGCCTAAAGCCTGGCCTTCTGGACAGTCAAATTTTCCTGTCTTTAACTTTATTAAATGTATAAAATGTCAAGAGTGATAGAGGTGGCTGGACTTTGAAAGACCTCTTTGTGGTTGGGAATGTAGAGTAGTTATCTCAAAGGAGTCCCACACCATTTGTGAAGTTGCACATGGGACCTGCTTATATCCATGACAGTCCTCTGTGACCAGTCTGTGCCACTCGGGGCCTGGTCTTTCTCTCCACACTCCCGTGTCTCATCACCATGTGTAGAAGCCCTGGATGAGTAAATTCCTTGTCATTTAAATGACATTTTTAGTGCCTTGCTGTTTGTGTGTTCATCTTAGATATTAAAAATGTACTGGTCACCTGAGCTGAAGAACAACACCTGCAACGATTTGATTTTGACAGTGGAAGTGGAAGGGAGCCTGAAGTACTCTGGTGAGTGAAAAGGGGAGGGGTTGGGTCTCAAAGGTGACACGTTTGGCCAGCTGCTAATGATACTTCATAGCTTTCCAGCCTTGGAAAGTGGGAACAAATGAATGAAACAAGGCAAGAGAGCAGCCTCTGAACTCTGCCTACCTATTGTTTCATTTAGCTTATTATTCTTATTTTTAAGTAGTATAGTAACTATCAGAGTGACCGTAGGTGCAGCAGGTACTTAACAGTTACACAGGTACAGTTAGACACTCTTGAGAAACGGGAGGTGAACTCTCTCCGCAGAGGGGAAAGCCCAGCTCACTTCCCTGGCTAATAAGGGACCTACCATGTGGGCTTAAAACTCTTTGATGCAGATCTGTCATAGGTCTTTCATATGAGCAAGAATGTGTTTTCCATCCCCTGAAGTGTGTATTCATCAACATCTCTGCCTATGTCTGCATTTTTTTTTCTGTTTGAATTGTTAACTTTTGGAGGGAGGGATTGTCCTTTACATATTTATGCATAGCCTAAACCCCATTCTTAGCTAGATTTGTTAGTTATTCTTACTATAGTTACCCCTAAAATTCTAACTTTGAATGAATTGGAAACACTGACAGTGTACAGTGAACTGTTATAAAACCCACAGTGATGGCATGACTGCCCACTGATACTTATATTTATACCAAAAGGAGCCAAATTGCAGGCAAATTTGTGCATGGCTGACCGTGCCTCTCACCCCCAGAAGCTGAACACTCTGATGAAGATGATGATTATGAAGACTTGACTACTTCAGGAAACAGCACGTCTGAGATGCTGTCTAAAATGGATTGGTTTGATATCCACAGCAGAAGAAAAAGGGATGTGACCACTCCCAGCAAAACAGAATCCTTGCAATACAGAGTCTGTGTCAGGTAGGTCTGCAAGATCAGCTCTTCATTTGTTTGTTATTCTCCTTTGTCACACTCTTCATAATCACAAGCTCAGCATCCAACTGGGTGACCTTCTGTGAGTCTGTGTACACTGTGAGTGTGAGTGTGTGTACACTGTGAGCGTGTGTCCTCCCTCCCATGGCAGGAGAAAAGGTTTCCACAAAATATATAAGGTTTATTTACATGGCTTACATAGACTTCAAACGTCCACTGCAGATTCTGCCCCATCAGACTCTGGGGAGATTCTAAAGCACCTGGCAGGCTAATCATTTGAAAGAAATCTTTCATTAAAAAAGGTAAATACAGCTGGAATGCAGTAGCAACACATTTACAGTTTCATCACTTTCTGGAGAGATGCTATTACTCCTGTTGTGGTCACACTCTGGCCTCATAAAAAAAGAAAGTATCAGTAATACTGTCTAGGAGAGAAGAGGAGGCAGATGGGGTTTCTGTTGTGAGAAGAAGTTGGCAAGGGCAGAGGTAGTAAAAAAGAAACCCTCCCGTGCAGCATAACACTGGGACACCTGTCTTTGCTCCCATTTGCAGTCTGGCATTGGTCTCCGAAGCACAAATTTGTGGCTATCCTGGGTTCCTCTTCTAGAAGGGAGCAGGATGGCAGAAGCAGGTTTTGCTCCTCAGTAGAATTCTGATTTTCTACCAGCTTTGGCAAAGCCCTGAAGACAGTGCTTTTATCCCCTCTTCCAGACAGTGGCATGAGCAATGGCTGGGGAGGACTGAAGTTACCCTAATTCCCAAGTTTCACTCTCCCTCATTAAACACATATTCAGTGAATTGTGTTCTGGCCAAAGCACCATCTTCCCCATTAATTGCTGTGTAACATTTATCAGCTACCAGATCCACTGTTCTGCATCACTGTTCTGCTGAGTGCTAGGCTGAGGCTTAGACAATAATGTGAAACTCCTTGTAGTTAAGACATGGGAGGAAAACTGAAGGCATGAATTACATCATCATTCTTCTTCCCTACACTGTGGTGCACCCCTTATGGGAAAGGGAGAATGCCAAAATTAAAAGTTCTGAAGTACCACTAAGTGTATGTAAAATATCTCGTGTCAAGGCACCCTGTGTGAGTGCAGAACAACTTCACTTTCCAGCAATGACACAACTACCTGATTTTAGAGAAGGTGAAAGCAGAAAGATTGAAAATCCAATACATATATTTAGTGGATAAAATAGTGGCAATGAGGATTTTTGCCTTGGATAGCAAAGGTGATGTAAATTTGACTTAGTCTGTGAAAAATTTGGATAAATTCATTTCCTATCTCCACTTTATAGGTAATAGAGAACAGAAACTTTGTCAATGTTGTTTACTTCCCTGTCTTCAACAATGCTTTTAAGGTGGGAAGAACGGTGGTTTACAGGTGATTTTTTTTCTACCCATCAGCTCTGGGGAAAGCCTATATGAAAAGCTCAGGTGAGGCACCTGGGTTTTGGATGACCATTTGACTAGTTTAGATGACTCATTTTACCTCGTGACTCTTAATGAATTAGGCAGCTAATTTTCAAATTAAAATCCACTTGGGAAAGTTAAATGGAGCTGAGTGTTTTGCTTCACCTTTAGCAAGCCTGAAGATCTAAACTCTTCAAAGCAATCTGGCTGTTCAGTGCATGTTGTTCCCTGCTGACCATCTCCCTTATAAAGGTCCACAGGTTCCAAAGCACCAAAGATGTCCCTGGTTGATCTCACTCTGCTGAGTGGGTTGGAGCCTGACACGAAGGATCTTGAACAGGTTAGAAACACAACCTTTTATAGACCATTTTGAAAATTTTTCTTTCAAAATCTTACCAAAAATCCATAGAATGAACATGGAAAAAGAGATTTTGGATAGACAGATTTTCACTATTCTCATTCTAATAAAAATACTTGCTGAATATATATGAGAACTGCAAAGCTTGTGGTGAACCAAGTTCAGCCTTCTTAGTCCCTTGTAAAAGAAAAGAGGGCAAGGCTCAGCAGGGTACTACTGTGCCTCTCCTTATCACATGTTGCTGTCCTGTGACACGCCAGGACAGTGCATCCTGTGCTTGCAGAGCAGAAGGCAAGTAGTCTTTTAGAGGTGGTTGGTGGCAGGGAACAGTGACAAGAAGAGGGGGCACAGTGCTCTGAAAATGTGGCTATGGAGTTTTGGGTTCTGGAACCTGCTTGCTTGAGGGAGGTTTGCTCAGTTTCATGCTCTCAGGGACTGTCTCCTTTAGGGAGGAAGAAGGAAGGCTGAACAAAGCAAGCAGCTGAACAAAGCAAACTAGAATATGGAGGGTGGTAGCAAAAGTGTTCCTGTTCTGCCAGGGGTTTGTTCTGATTTGTTTGTTTCTTTGTTTTCCTGCAGTTGGTGACAGCTTCAGACAGGTACATTCAGCACTATGAGTACAAGGAAGGGAAGGTTTTACTCTACTTTGGTGAAGTAAGCAAACCCAGTGATTTTCTAATCCCTGCCTTTTCAGATAGCTTATAGACTCTTTAAAAATCTAATCATTGTCTTTTTCACTCTCCATTACCTTTCTGTAATTTTTGTCATTTATTATTATTGAATAGCTCATTGGAAAGAACAGAGGAAGAGAAGAAGGGAAACACACACCTTCATCTTCCACCTTTCTATGTCCCAGGAGATGTAGTTCATATTCAAGATTTGGCCTTTGGCACAAGAAAAAAGAGAAATCCTCTCCCCCTCTAGCCAGAAGGGGTGATTTCCACTCACAACAACAAAAGTGTTAACTGGCCATCCTGTAAATTCCACGTGGACATCTTGCATGTCAAGACCAAGATCCATATAGTGACAAACAAATGTAAACATCAGGACCCCTAATTTCTGTGTATATTTCCCAATATTTTGGATAATGACTCCACCCTACAACCACTTGAGTTGCTTCCCCTCCACAGCCAAAGCAGATATCAGTATTAACTCAGCTATGCCATCAGACAGAAGTGTTCAACAACTAGCACAGGCACAAACGTTAAGGAATTGACTGAGGAGAGAGTTAGTTTTCTCATCAAAGCTGTTGTTCCTTTTTCCTCCAGCTCCCAAGTGGACCGGACCCAGACTGTATATCATTTGGGGCAAAGCAAATCAATCCCATGGGCTTGGTTCAGCCAGCAAATGCCATCCTTTATGATTTTTACAACCCTGGTAAGGTCACAGAAAAATGATGCATAGCTGCTTAAAAGAGTGACCCTCAAAAAACCCCTCCAGTCTATAGAAAGTTGATTTTGATGTAGTGTGTGAAACCATGTAATTTTGTCAAGTGATAAAATATCCTGCTTTGTGTAGCTGTCTTCCAGTTGCTTCAGATTATCTAAACAGAGATCTTCTCTGGAATGGTCCAGTATTGCAAATGGACTGAAAAGATGAACTTTTACACTCATGGATTTTTAAATCAGATTTCCTGACTTCTTGTTTCTCACGGTGCTTTTTAAGCATGTTTCACTGACATTTTGTTTTGTCAGGCTGTGTCTTTATAGATCTGAGATAAGCAATCTTAGAGGTTTGACTTTTGTAGTGTGCTTTCCAGGGAAACCAGTCTTGTTCCCCATTCAAAGAAGGCTAAATGCAAATCATCCCCCTTTGCCAAAGTTACGGAAGCAGTGTTTGAAAATTAGGTCAAATCTCTACTTTGCCTTAACTGAGGAAGCCAAGACAGTTTACCCTGGGTTTAAACCACTAACTATTGGTTGATCCTATCTTCTTCTGAAACAGTGCAGTATTCACTGTTGTTCTATAGGCTAAAGATGCTTTTAAGATGAATGGTTTCCAAAGGGAACAAAAAAACCTCAGAGTGCGGGGAGGGAAGAGTACAACTTAAAAACCCCAACAACAACAAAATGCCTGAAGAAAAATAACCCCAAACTGTTGCCCAGCTGAAAGGCAATGCTGTACTCTAGCTGCCTAAGCTACAGGTCTTTGTGAACTGCTGATGTGCATCTGATCCCTCAGTGCTCTGCTTTCTCTGGACCAGGGAAAAGCTGGGCTGCAAGCACAGTTTGTACTGTACAGGCTTTTCCACCTGAGCTCTCCGACACAAGCTGTTTTGTTCCTTCCCCACAGACAGGAAGTGCAGTGTGTTCTACAGCGCTCCCATGCACAGTGCCATGCTTTCAAAGCTGTGCCACGCCAACGTGTGCCAGTGTGCAGAAGGTAAGGAATGACTACACAGGCTGGTCTAAAAGAAGACAGTTTACTTCTAGGAACAATTTACATGGGTATTGTTAAGCCCAGAAAGGACCATTAGAATTATCCTAATGTGTAACACAGGACACATTCATCCTCTAGGATGTTCAGTATCAAATTGTTTTTTTTCTGAGATATCTAGGATCTTTTGATAGCTAAATGCAATATATATACACATGTGCATGTGTATGTAAAAACCCTCCATCACACCACTAAGAAAGTTGTTCTGCCATTTTATTCTGTTATATTCTTGTGTGAATGTGGATGTGCAAACTACATCTGTCTACATACCCATGCCTACAGAGGTGTATGTATCACTTATTGTCTTCCCTCCAGGTCCGTGCCCAAGACAAAAATCAACTTTCAGTAAAGCATTAACAGAAACCACACGCGCTAGTTTTGTCTGCTACCAACCTACCGCAGATTATGGTAAGGCATGAAAGACAACTGTCGATTTCAGCATTGTTCATTTTAATAAGTATGAACTTGTAGTTTTCCATGCCCAGACCTCTCCTGGATTGACTAGGGTTTCTGTATGTGGCCGAGAGGCTGAGGAGAAATAAATGAAGGCATGTGCAGTTGTAGTCATCAGGGCAGTGAAGTGGGAAGTAAAGGCCTTGGAAAGATGCAGCAGGATGCTGAGGGAAGTAAGGATGGACATTATGTTACAGGGTTTAGAAAAAAACCATGGTGCAGTACCACAATCCCCTACATCCCTCACATTACAGGATGTAAATAAAGAGTAGGCTTTCCATGGCATGCCACAGTGCAGGGGCTTCTTCTGCAGAGCTAGATGAATATTTTTCCCTTTGTTAATTTGCCTTTCTGGCCTCTTTTTTGGATGGAAAGTTGGATGAACTACTGAAGGAAAACTGATTGGGCACCATTGGTAAGTTAGATGGTAACAGAAGGACAGGAAAAATAGTGAAAACCTAACCACAGAGGAGCTTTCTTGAAAAAATACAAAGAAAGGGATACAAATCTGGAGTCTCTTAATTAATAATTCCATGGTTTGTGAACAGAGGATACACTGGTCTCTGTTCAGACACTTGGTAAAAATACACCTATTATTCAGTCTTTGGATGCAATTTCATGTTGCCATCTGGCATCACAGAGTTGTTTGTTGTCTGTTGCAGCATACGAGGTAGAGATCCTCAATAGTACAAAGAAGAATGTTTTTGATTACTATGAGGCCAAAATCCGCAAAATCCTTAAAGCGGGTAAGTATCAAAATGTTTGACTCCTTTCATTCACCTGTAGGAAAACTAGGTTGACTGACTGTTAGCCAGCATGAGCCATGCCAGATGTCTTCTTCTAGCATGGAAAAGTAGGGTCAAATATATTCTACACTAGGCTTTCAAGGAGGTTTATTTATTGCAAGTCTTGTTTGGTGCAGCTGCCTCACTGTTCAGTTCAGCCCAGGGGTAGATTTTTGGTTCACATTGTGCAATCCCAGAGCACACAAGCTTCAATCATTTCAGATGAAGCTAAACCAGAGGACACACTCCAGCTGCATTGGGTCCATGGCTATAAACTGGAGCTACTCTAAGATGAACCCTTCAAAAAACACGCATAGTGTGGATATTTTCTTCTGCATCACCCAGTTCATTTTATAGACTGTTGACGGATCCTTATTTTTTCTAGTGTAGACATATCCACTGACCTCTGTTCTGATATAGGATGAAGATTTGAAGTGCTTGTTACTCAACTAATTATTAAGCAATTGCAACCCTTGTGGAACAGGCTAAGAGATGTCCACAGTGACTTGCCTGAGGTCAGTGAAGACAGGAAAACTTCTGGAACTTCAATTTAATAACCAAGATAAAGAAATAGAAAGGCTTCTTTGTTGTTAGGTGCAGTGTAAAGATTTGCACAGCTCTTAGACAATGTCCTTTTGCAGGCCTGCCATCCCAGCTGCCCCCATGTGAACTTAATCAGCAGCATCAGAGAGCACTGATACTCTTCAAAGTAATTTCTGGGGAAGCTGTCAGATGACATGTTAGTCCTCAGCTGCTGTGGTATCATGTGGTCACCAGTTTTGAGTTTGGCTGCCAGAGATTGCCTTTAAAAAGCAACTTCAAAGGTTTTGAAATCTTCCCTCTCTGGAACAGAATAATTAACTCACTCCATCAATTTTTGCCCAGGGGACTGGCAGTGTCACACAGTACTTTATGGCACACAGCTTGTGATCTGTGCCCAATGTTCAGTTCCTGTAGGAAAATAAGGTCCATGCTTCCTGAGTCCAGAGAGAGCATCTGATATTCTCAGGGCTTTCCATAAGCAGGAAATGATGATGTACCTAGTGATCAAAATACTGACTAGAGGAGATTATGGTATCCTGATGGAATGTTTTATTAATCTCTTCAGAATACCTACAGGATTTAAAGGCTTTAGGGCTCTGGGTCCAAATGCATTTGTACTCACAACTTACAGGGAAGCACTGGAGAGATTTTGAGTTTTGGTAGCTGAGAGAAACATCCTTTGAATGTGAAGTTGGAGGGAAAAGATGTCTTCTATTCCCACATACTTGAAAATTCTTTTTGGTTTGTGCTGTCAGATGCAGCTTCTGAGCATCAGTAAGCTTTCAGCAGGTGTGGGAAAGGCTGGCAGGAGGCATGAAGCCATACGATGATGAAGAAAAAGCTGGGTGTTGCACCGAAATCAGCCTGTGACTGAACTAGAGTTGTTCTCTCTTGTGCTCTCTGTGGCTCTTTTGAGTGAGGTTGGCCTCTGTTGCCATCACCAAGTGTGGGTGAGAATTAGTAGGGTAAAATCTCATTCTCTGGACCCTGGCACTATCCTTAACAGTCTTTTAAGTAAAGGGTTAGTTCAGAAGACAGATGGAAACACTTATTTGTGTTTGGGAGTCAGCAAAAGAGAATTTTGCAGGTGTGTGCTTCTCAGATTACTTTTATTATTGATGGAGTTAGTGCATATGTTTTGGATAGCTAATATTTATGCTGTCCTATGAGTCCTTCAGGAGTCCTTCGGGGGAAAAGTATAGCCCATACAAAGCAGCACAGAATCTTTTTTTCCTCCTCTTTTTTTCCCCATTTTTAAAAATTACTTCCCGTTATAGATTCTAAAACTTGAAATAATTTTTTTCCTTAAATTGTGCTTGGATGCTTTGAAACATTAAATTTCAACTTTTTTTTTTTAATTGGAAATTTAAAATTGAAAATTACATAATAATCACTTAAGGTAATGACTCAAATGTTTATGATCCCGCTGTCTGAACTATATTAGGCCATTTGTGAAGCATATGAACTGAGAAACACCTTGGTAATTTAAGCCCAATGAGGCATAACATCATTGTTTTCTCAAGTAGTTCTGATCCATCTCCACATTCCATGAACAAAATGAAAATTCAGGACACAATGTAGCATAGGAACAGCAGAAAGGTCTTGGGTTAAATGAGAAAACCTACAGGACTTATTATTCTCTCTAAAAATGCAGATATATAAGTACTATACATAAAACTAATGTAAGTTTTAACTAGGTTGTAGATAAGGTTCTTAAAGCTAGGTTTCACAGATTAGCAGTCCATGTCAAATTCTCTGAAATCTGATTAATGTTAGAATATTCTACTTGAGGTTTTTATTTTTCTTTTAGGGTTTTGATTACTAGACTTTGCATACTTGTAATATAATACTCTATATTACAGCAGAAGCTGCACAAGTTTCTGTTAACTGATAAAAAGACTGTGGTGTAAGTCACCTGTAATTTAAACTGGTTTAATATTGAATTTGTGCAGGAAATTCCAAATTACAGTTAGAGTAAGAAATTAGAATATTGTTGTTATTTGCTTTTTACTTCAAATGGACTTTGATAACTGTTCTAGTTAAACAACATGGTGTTCTCATGGCCTGAGATTGGTCCAATGAATAAGCATCTTTTCAGCTCTCATGTCATTGCAGTACCTGAGCAGCCATCTCATCTGCCTTGGATGCCCACTTCTGTAGTGGGCAGTGCAATTCCGAATGAATAATCTTCTGGGCCAGAATCCAGACCAGAATATTCTAAGTTATTTTAATGTGGAGATCAGCAGGACCATGTCCTGTGTATCAGATCCAGAGAGAATAGCATAGAGGCTGCATCAGTGAGCTTCAGCTCCGGTGTACTAAGGAGAGTGAGATTTTAATACTGTCTGCTGCATTGTTGAGCCTCAAAATGTTTGAATTTAGTTTGCTAGCTTTGAAGACCACTCTGAGCCTGAGCAATCCGAAATAGAAGATAGCACGTTTTCTGTTTTCCTTGGCTTTTTCTTCAGTCTCTGAGATTTAAACAAACTCTATAAGGTTTGAAAGGTCCTGAGGTCTATAGGAAAACAGTTCCTCAATAGCTACTGCAAAGGCCAAGACAGCCAGCTAAGGCAAAAATGACTTACTCTTTGTCAGGTCATGCCAAGGGAAATGTATCCTACCATAGCACAGCCACTTATTCCCATGTCAAGCCCCAATTCCCAAGTGAAATATCACCTTGGCTTAGCAGTCAGGCAAATGACCACAGGGGGCTGTGTCCTGTGGGCTACAGTTCTTCTCTTTCTTAGAAAAGTTTATGGGGTTTTCTCTTCTTGCCCCACAGCTGCTGATGAAAGCATCCAAGTGGGTGACCACCGACAGTTCCTAACACGCTCCATGTGCAAGTTAAACATTGTCCCTGGCAAACGCTACCTCCTCATGGGGAGAGATGGGGAAACGGTGGATTGCAACAACAAGTAAGTGCAGAATGGTCTCTGGGCAGGAGCAGCAGCTATCATGGACCAGAAACCCAAACTCAATCTTTTAGAATACCTCCAGAAAGCAAAGGCACTACCAAATTTCTCAGGGACTGATTCTGCTAGATTCGGTAAATGCAAAGAATTCCACTCCATAGGCAAAAGGAGAACTCTGGGGGCCACCCGAATCTATCAGCTCATGGATCTGTGCAGAGGCTGGTTCCCAGACTTCTCAGAATCAAACCTGACCCTGACTCCACTGGGTTAAAAACTCACAGCTAGAAAAGGAGAATGGGAAAAGCTACACAGTCCATCTACGGCAGATGCCTTCAACAGCTGCTGTGTTTGCAGAAGAAATGTGTGGGACTGTGACTAAGAGCGGCTCCCAAGGTTGCTGTCACATCATGAATGCAAATAGCAGATTCTCATTTCTCACTGTCACACTTCAACAAAAAAAGGGAATTGATCTGAGTAGGAATTTAGTGTGACATTATCAAATATTCAAGGAGGAAGACATCTTAAATGTTTCATTTCCTTGCACAGAACCAGAGCAAGGTAAAGCCTCCGAAAGCTTCTAGGGAGAACATCTCCATCAAGTTGTGAGCACCACTTCTAAAACCTTAAAAAGTCCCATCCCCATCTCTGTGACACAAAAGTGAGTACCTAGGTCAGTGGCCTGCTTCGAAAGAAGCCTGATAGAGACTGGGGTGTCCCAGCAGAGGTTTAATCTCCAAAGTCTTCTCCAGTTCAAGCATGAAATACTGGAAGTTACATGGCTTCTCATCACAGAAAATTAGGAAACGTTTTGGGATTCTCTGTTGGAACTAAACTCCCCCTCACTGTGAGCCACGGGTGTGCATTTGCACCTTTTGTGTCATTCTGGAAAACTCTAACAGAAACTTAGCCCAAGCTTACCTGACACACTCAAAACACAAGTGCAGCCAGGTCTGTCCCAGCTTGGCACTGACGCTTCCCAAACTTTATTCAAAGCTCAGTTAACCTGCTGGTGAAAATAAGTTTCGGGCAAGTTCCTTGGCTAGTATAACTCTTGATCTCAGAGAAGCCTCTGTGGAGGGATGTAGCAGCTCAGTGATTATGCTTTCCCATTGCCCCATGTCAGGAATAATGACTAACCTTGTTTACCTGTCCCATTTTCACTCAGGATGCAGTACTTACTTGATGCACAAGCCTGGGTGGAGAAAATTCCGGAGGACAGTGAGTGCCGCAGCACCTTGCGCCGGCAGAGCTGTGCTCACCTGCAGGACTTCCTGAGCACCTCTGACAGCCTGTGCCACGTCTGAATGATGGCTCAGACCCCCACATCTCTCTGTGGGACTGCAGGTCGCCTTCTGCCAGAATTCTTCCTGCAAAGCCTGTGTGTCTCAGCGGCACCTGAAACATCGCAGGGCTGCTTCCATTGATGTTTTGCTGATTGTGGTATCCTCTTGTAAATGTGTGTGTGGGTAATACAACAAAAAATTCAGCTACTCTACTAGTTATTGTGTTCGTTCTACCTGACACTTGGGGAAGAGAGAGCAGGAATTTCTGTCTCCTTGAGCCAGTGCAATTGCGGAGAGTCGAAAGAAAAGTACATTGTGCTTGCAGAGCTGATTAATTACTGCAGTCCTGGGCAAGAAAAACATAATTTAAAAGAAGGCCAGGGCATTTTCCACGGGTCAAAAAGAAAGCTGGGCATTCATGGGCTTACCTGTGTTACACTGCTGCTGAAAGAGAAGAGATACCAAGAGTCATGCTTCAAGAACACATCAGCTAGTTTCTGGTTGTACTTGTGAGTCCTGCTGACCCCATGGCTGGACTCCATACACTTCTGAAGCTGGAACTGGAAGTGGCACACTGGGCATGTCCTGTGCTGGACTCAGGAGTCTTGCACAGGCTTGTTAGGCTGGTGGCTCACTGAGGACACAGAACTGCTTCTACTTGCACTCTGTAGCCCCATGTCTTTCAAGCTTTTCTTTTTTTAGAGTTCAACTCAAAACTGCTCTTTTCTTGGGATAAGAAAAAGTCTGTAGAAAATGTTTTGGTAACACTGATAAGCAGAAGACTTTCAACTACAGATTTTGCTTCTTAAGTTTGCCAGCAAAACCATTCAGCAGTCATGTCTGCAGCAGGGAAGAGCTGGGTAGGTGACCATCCTCAGATGCTCATATCACCGTGTGCCAGCAGGTACGAGCACAAACATTTGCCACCTGGACTGCTTGTGATACACTGCAGTAAAAATAAGAAGGGCCTGTGTAAATGATATGATCATTACTAGGTCCATGCTGAGGTGGTTGATTTGGAGTCAAATGACCCTACTGACAGAAGGGCAGCAGTGATGCTCGTGTGGACAAGACATTACACTGCAGCAGCACCTACCAGAACAGCTCCATCACAAGAAATTTCAGATTCACAGAAGACAGTTCATTGCTGTGTGCCTGAACTGTGAACGACCAGCTATTTTTGAAGGCTGCAAACTCAAATTTAGTATCAGCTGAACTTAGGTATCAGCAACATCTTCCTCTCAGCTGCCAAGCATTGCATGGATGGAGGGTTGGGAAGGCTCATTTTAGGAAAATCTGCATGACTGCTTCATGACATATGCAAAAGAAGATAAGAAACCTACTGAAGGGGTAAGACAGACACTTAAATTGACAGAGGACCTCAAGGTTTGCCCCAGCTTTCACATTTAGGAAACATGATTGTAATGCCTGGTCATACATTCTCTTTACTTTATTACAGAGCTTATATAAATGTCAATGATAAGGCAAAATACAGCTGAGGTTAGTAAAGCAAGTACTAATTTCTATTAATATAAGATAAAGAATAGGCTGTTCCA
Source organism: Eulacestoma nigropectus (assembly GCA_013397775.1). Classification (NCBI taxonomy): domain Eukaryota; kingdom Metazoa; phylum Chordata; class Aves; order Passeriformes; genus Eulacestoma; species Eulacestoma nigropectus. The sequence continues at coordinate 82,340 of VZTE01002784.1, read as the reverse complement.
CTGACATACCAATTATACAGTAATTCTGCCAATATTTATGAAAGAATACCTCTAAGGTTAAGAGCCAAATCCTTCCTTTCCACTCCACAGGGCTTGAGTTAAATACCAATGTCTGACCCTTTGGCTGTGTGGAGTACATCAACAGCTCAGAGGTTCTTGCCTAGCAGACAAAGCACCAAATAATTGCAATACTCCAGACTCTGCAAAGTGTGGTGAAAGCCTCATTAATAATTTATATTAGCTCTAGCATTCATTTTACATATTTTCTTCTGTTTTACTTGGAGGTCAGTCTAAGCTGGAACTGCTCAGTGTCTGAACTTTGCAAATGCAGTCTCAATGTGGGAGCTATGTGTGGTTATTAAACTAGTTTTACTCTTATTTTTGGGACAGAGGACCCAAACATGCTTCTACTTTAATTCTACCAAGTGAGACCCCCTTGCTTCCTGGGAAAACCTTTAAATATCTCTGGCCTAGGAGCTAGCATAGAACAATCTCTATCCCCCTGTACTTTTCTGCCCCAAACTCCCAAACATATTTATAGGGAGAGGGAAGACAATGGTGGAATTATTCTGTGCTGCCACAGTTGTTAGTGTTTGCAGGTAACGCAGCTGCAGACCTGCTGGGGACTCAGCCAGCACCATGGAGGCCTGCTGGAGAGCTTTGGAAGCATTCATTTCTCCTGCTGCTGCCACAACCTGCAAAGGAACAGAAATGGAAATGGCATGGAAATGCTGCCCGTAGTGGGGAAAATCCAGCTTTACAATGAGGAGAAAACAAACTAGCTTGGATTCCTGGAACCATGGGACAAGAGGAAATGGCCTTTTAAGTTGCCACAGGGGAAGTTCAAATTGGATATTAGGAAAAAAAATTAGGTTGTCAAGCACTGGAAGAGGACGCCCTGGGAAGTGGTGGAGTCACTAACCCTGGAGGTCATTTAAAGGGTTTGTAGATGTGGTGCTTAGGGACATGGTTTCGTGGTGGACCCAGCAGTGCTGAGTTAATGGTTGGACTTGGTGCTCTGAGAGGTCTTTCCCAACATAAACGATTCTGTGGTTCTATGACAAGGAAATGAGAGCTGGGGGTAGACACTGCCATGGGTCTCACCTTAGCTCTTGCCTCTCGAGCAGCCTCTGCTTCAGCTGCCATTGCCCTCTGCATGGCCATGGGAATCCGGATGTCTTTGATCTCCACACGGGCCACTTTGACTCCCCACTGCTCTGTGGCACTGCTGAGGGTAGCCTTAGGGACAAACACACGACACGCCAGGAAGAGCAGAGTGCTGGCAGAGAGAAAGCCACGGGGTGTACCCTGCTTGGACAGAAGGACAGGGCAAACACACACAGCAGAAAGAGGGACGCTCCAGGGGCACCTGCACCCAGCATGGTGTGTGCACAGTGGGTACCACAGCCTCATGAAACATTTGCTGGTCAACACCAGTGTGTGGCTTCTCTCCTGCCTCCTGAATTACGATCCTCATCCTTTCCTTACGTGGCACTTAATAAACTTCTCCCTTTTACGAAGCACAACACTGTAAAAGTACACTATGGGTGAGACACAGCACAGCCCTGCAGCACTGGCACGTTCACCTGTGCTCTGGCTCCTGGATGCTCCTGCAATCCACACCACCACTGTAACCCTGGCTCTGCCCATGGCCACTCTCCTGGCTCCAGGGAGTACAGTCTCTCTGTGGTCTGACTATGCCTTGTGTCTGACTGAAATTAGCAAATCAGATGTTGGAATCCTTCTCTGCTCCCTCCTTGGCTGCCAAAAAATAAACCAGGTGGCATTTTAAAGCATATAACAACTCCCATTTTTCACTCTTAGTTGTAATGATAGGGGATACAAGTCTTTCCTCAATCAATGGTCTGCCCAAGATAGAGCTTTCCACAAGCAGCAAACCTCTTTCTCCATGTTTGCAGGCTGCCTCTGTGCAAGGACTAAGCTGATTTATTTAAGTTACTGGATAATTTCAGAATTTTAATTGCTTTTTGATAGAGATAACTCTGCTACAAGAACCTGGGTAAATACCTTTAGAATAACTCCTTCTGACTCTAAGCAATGAGATGTATAATTGAAAAAAAAAAAAAAATTAAGGGAGACTTTGTTATCATTGTTGAAGAAAGAAAGAGAGATTATTTCTAATTTGCTACTCCCCAGAAGACACCTCTGTGCTTGTCAGTGAATTTTGAGAGCCAGATTTACCTGGATACTGTGTGCAGTCTCCTCACGACCTGCCAGCAGCTGAGCCAAGCTCTGTGTACCCAGAACGTTTCTCAGGGCTGTCTGTGCCAGAAGCAAGGTCGCAGAGTGGACATCAGTGACGTTGGCAACAGCACTGATAGCACTGTGGATCCTGTAGTGCACCACCCCATCCACCTGGGCAGTAACAGCATCTCTCGTGAGAATCTGCATTTGAGAAATGCACACAGTCACAGAAGGATCCAACCACACATCCTTTGCCTAGAAAGGGGAAGACTTTTTTTTACCCCTTAGTGAGTAAAAGGCACTTATAATTCAAAGAAACTAAGAATTTCTTTTGATTTCTTTGTCATTCACCCAAGAAATGACTTCAAGAAAGCTGTCTAGCATCAACAAAGTTTAAACTGGGGGAAAATGCTTTACATACCCTCTAAATTACTGCTTCAATAGTAAGTGAATCTCATAATTTGAATTAATTTCTTTTGCAATAATAAATTATGACCATCCTCTTCTTTTCTTGTAGAAAGTTCCATTAATGATTTTATACATTTCATGCAGCTTGGAAGATCTGTGCTACTTCCCCTAAACAACGTGTTTGTAAGAAACACCAGCAAATTACATCCTGCTTGGATGTATCTTGCTTCCTCTATCTATTCCTGCTTGGACCTGAGTTTTGTGGTTGGTTATCTTCTAATTCCTGTTAATTTAATGGGATTTGTTACCCATGGGTAATTTGCCTTTTCAGACACACATAGAAGGCTCTTTTGAATGGTGAGCTCCATGTCAGATCCAATTTTATTAAGTCATTAATTTACAGCTGGGAATTTTGTAGCCACTCCTCTCTTGTCCTCCGTCTCTCATTCATACTTGTAACTCCCTTCCCTTATTTTTGACATCACAGTTCTGAACACCAGCTTGACCTGCCATGATGCGTCTGCAGATTTTCATTAGGTGACTCATAGAATGGCCTGGGTTGGAAGGGACCTTAAAGATCACTCAGTTCCAACCCCTCTCCCATGGGCAGGGACACCTTCCCCTAGATTGGGTTGGTCAGAGCCCCATCCAGCCTGGCCTTGAACACTTCCAGGGATGGGGCATCCACAACTCCTTTGGGCAAGAAGTTGTTTTGTAAGCAGCTTGAAATCCAGAAGATACAACAAAGAAGCTAAATTCCATGTGGCAGCTCAGCATGGCAAAATTACAAAACATGTGCATTATTTGTGATTGTGCCATGAATCCACTGCATCTTTTGTTCCTGTCTTAGATGGCTGCTAGAGAAGTTACCTCTTGTGGAGGAATCCTACAGGTAACCGTCCTAAGATCAACCTTGAGAAATGTATCTGTACATGGAAGTACAAGGATCATTCCTGAAAAATAAAATAAGATAATTAGATGGAACACCTCTGAAACTGAAGTCCAGATCCAGGTATCCTAGAAAAAATAAATAGATGGAAATACCCACAGGATGGGGAATGGCACCCTACCTTATCACTGCAGCTGTCCTTTCTGCTTACAAGACATGACAACAGTGAGGTTTTGCACTTTCAAATAACAGAGGGAAGTGCAGATATCTGCAAATAATGTGAACTCATTAGAGCTTAATGACCTAAGACTCTGGTCTGGGAATGGGTAGCTTGAAGCTCTTGCCTGAAGTCTGCCATGAGACTTTTGGCAAAAATTCCTTCCATGCCTTTAATTTTCCCTTTTTAAATCACAAGCCATGTATGGTTCAGTATGTGTCCTCAGCAAAGACATCACCCAGGTCCAGACTCCTGCACCACATGAGGAACATTGTCCCAAAATGTGACAAATCCTGTGAAGGAGTCCCCATTCTCCTTCACTGGAGAGGGAGACTGGACACAACTTCTTCTATTCTTGTAATCTCAGCACCTTGCTTTGGTGCCCAGAGCCACACAGAAGAGCCCTGTACCAGGCCTAGCTGCTCTTCGGACCACATGACTATTATTCAAGAGGAAGGACAGTACCAGAAAAGGACTTTTTCCTGTTATTTCCTGTTATTTCAACTTGCAGTTTGCCCATTTCATTGCCCAGAGGTGGTAACTGCACCAGTGCAAACACCTCATGCAGCTGGGTTTGGTTTGTGATTTGTAACCTGGTCCTAGGGGACTGTAACAAACGCAGTGCAGCTGCTGAGTGTCTCTGCCCTGACACATTTACCATTTTCAGAGCAGAGGACAGCTAAGGAGCTGGCAGCAACAAGTAATGTTGGAAGTGAGGTACAGGGAGAGAGGCCACAGTCACTCAAAAAAGATCATGGCAGACCTGAACACTGCATTTAAATCTGCCTACAGTCCCCTGACAGTGTCTGCAGCATGAACTCATCCTTCTGTTGTCCAGATTACTCAGCAGCAAAGTCATACCTGATATCAAGGTACTCAAACTTCTGTGCTGTGACAGGAGGGTGGCTGTATCTTCTCTTCAGAAAAGTAAACACTCTGCAGGTAAAGGAACTGCAGTAGAGGGGACCTTCTCATTATCCCCTATGCTATGAAGGATTTCATGGAACCTCTGCAATTCTCTGTGTGGTTAGAGTACATTGTAATAACATAAACAAACCCAGAGGACTTTAACAGAATGAAACTGCATGTATTCACCTGGTCCCTTTGCTTTCTTAGACAGTATACGTCCCAGACGAAACACAACAGCACGTTCATATTCTCTGACAACCTAGGAAATATTTTAAATTTAGAATTTTACAACTAATTCTATTCTCACTCCCTGGTCCTTTAATCTTTGGCACCCATTTTAGATGTGAAGAAAGTACAAATAATATAGGAAGCAACAAAGCTGCAAATCCCTTTTTTAGCATCTTCTACTTGACTCATGATTTGCTGGAAAAACTCAGCCCCCAGTCCTGCAAACAGGTTACAAAACAGATCACATATGAAAGAATTAGCACTGATTTAAAAAGGATGCCCCAGAGCTCTCTCAACATCAGCACCACACTCAGAGGAGTTGTAGGCAAAGAGGGTCTCACCTCAGGTAATCTAAACTACTTCACTTACTGCATCACAGCTACTGAAGGCCTGGGGTTCAACTGATGTTTAACTGGAAGTTTAACTGATGATGGGAGTTGAGACTGGAAGAAATTAAGTGAGGAAATTGTGGTGATACAGAAAATTTGTGAAAGAATCTGTGTGGATCTTGTTTCCAGAACACATCTTTGCTACAAACCCATATGATTCCCAAAAAGTGAATATGAAGTGCCTTGTCTTAACGAAGTCAGTAAAAAAATAACAGCGATGATAATAGAGCATTCTTTGTGTGCCTCAAATCCTGCTAGCTTACCTTAATACATGCCCAGATGGAAAGAGGAAAGGTAATAAGCACCAGGAGGAATGAAAGGGAAACCAGGATCCAGCCACAGACACCAATTCCTTCCTGTCTGTCAGCTATAAAAAATATATGGAAGAAAAGCAGTGAATGCAAACTTTGAGGAGTCATCCCAGGGATGTACATCTAGCCCAGTGTAATCATATTGGACCACAAAGTCCACAGAGACTCACTCCCTCCCTCCCATCACTCAAAGAAAGCTGTAAAAGACTTAACCAAACATACAACCTTATGGCCCTTCTGATCAGAAGGTTAGAAAGGGTTCAGAAAATACATTTTGCAACAGGAAAAAAGAGGAAAATTAAAGATATTCCCAAAGCTGGGGGCTTTGAAGGAGAAATAAATCATTGGGTGGAGTATCTATGAGTATGAATCTGTCAGTGTGCTATGGCTGGGGCAAAGGGTTAAGTTTGTGTGAAACAGGTAACAAGGTAAATGAGAGGAACTCCTGCTTTCTTCAGATGAACATTTTGAGGAATCTTGTTGGACCAGTCCATCCACTGGACCATAAACTTCAAAATTAGTGCTTGCCAAAATGCATGCCCATGCATTTTCAACAGTTGTCTCAGAGCGTTCAGCTCATCCCAAAATTCCATTTTAATTAAATAAAAAAAATATAAAACTAATTTCATTGGTTTAGTGACTGAAGGGAAGGCAGTAGTAAGGTAAGTTATTTCAAAGGGGTAGGGCAGCACTGGGGATTTCTGACATCAAATAAAATTCACATGCAGACAGAAACTGCTAAATAGGAAACAATTCAATTTATGCTGTGTGAGAAAAAAAAAAGACTTGTCACCACCGTGAAACAGCATGAGGCTCCCTGATCTGTAAGGGACAAGCTGACAGAGCAGGAGAGCAGGACTGACAGGTTTGTCAGAACATTCTCAGCAACCCCGGGGGAGGAGGACACACAGCACAGCTCTCCTGAAGCCCCTGCCCCTCCTGGGTCCCTGTGCCTGGCTGGGCTGTGCCTGCACACCTGGGTGTCACATTCAGCCCTTTGCTGCTCACAGCTTTGTCCATCCTACTTCTGAGGCCCCCCGATGCAGATTTAATGACTCACATGTAAACACATTTGCAATCAGGAGGGCCTGGTTTCAGGTCTCCCCGAGAGTTGGGCACAGAATTGGTGCACTGGGAGCCCAGGCTTCCTTCTCACCCTTCCCAAAACCCAGCAATTTTAAATCCCTGGTTGTTTCTTGAGGTATCATCAGGCGCTCTGCAATCAGTGGTAAAACTGAGGAGCTTCCCTAAGCAAATTACTGTGCAAACCTTAAGGCCACGTGGATAAAACCAGGATTTTTAGTGTTTAGTGTGAAAATCTTTAACCATTTCACTGCTGTTAGTGCTACTTCACATTACGCTAGTAGTGTGTCAGGCTACAAAAGGTACATAAAGTACCAGCAGTCAAGTGTCTTTTAATCAGTGGAAAGAGATCAAGGAAAGTCATGGAATAGGCATCATTCATAATTCTTAAGCTGAAATCTGAGCAAAATAATCATGAAGGGATGTTTTGTTCAGCAGAACTCAACATTTTCACTCTCTCTCTTCCTTTCACATAAATGACTGTGTCTGAAGATTTTTTTCTCCAGTGACAAATTTGGTTATGAAGAACCTCCTCAAAAGCAATTTTGGGTTGTAGCATCATCTACCATCATCTGCCTGAGCCCTCTGCGAAGATACCTGGTGGGAATGACACAATCCACAGACAGGGGGAATAGCTGGGAAAAAATGCCAGCACTCAGCAGACCAACACTCAAGCAGCTGAGAAGAGTTAGGGGTCAAGGTATCACCCCTCACCACCATGGGCAAAAAGCAAGCATCCAAAACTTGACAAAGTACAATCGAATCCTTCTCCACAAGAACTGTCCTAGAGAACCTGATCCTAGCTAATAATGTAGGTTGCAATTAGAAAAGGAGAACATGAAAGTATGCCTTTGAATGAAACTCCTAGCTCCCCAAAACCACCAGATCTTCTGTGATTACCCCAAAGTTTCAAAGCATTTAACCACACAACAAACGAAAGACCCTAGAAAAAAACAATAGTGAAGAACCAGTCACAACCCAATCTATCATTGACCTGGTGTTGCCACCCCTGTATATGGATTATAATAGTCATAACCACCAAAAAACCTCACTTGGGTCTTTAGTCCAGAGCAAACCAGGAGCTGCAATGCACCACAAAATGTGAGAGCTCATCACTCAGCAGTTGTGGAAAAGCTCCAGGACACTGGAATAAGATTCACTTCATTTTTTCTTGATACACTCATTAGGGTACCTCATGAACACACTTGGTAAACAAACTCATGATGTGTGTTTCACAATTGGAAAGCAAATTAAAAACTCCCTGTGGGCAAAAATCTCCCAAGTCTCCTACCACAACAAAAAGATGGAGTAGACTCAGCCTCCTTAACCACCATGTACCTTCCTGCTTTCTACTAGGGGCTGAAAAATTCTTCTGTCTTTCCTAACTAGATCCTATTTTCCTCTTTCCAGCTCATCCCTCCGTACAGAAGTGTATCAATAGCTGAATCAGTCTTTTTCATCCATGGGGTTATGTTGGCAGAAGGCAGATGCTGATGCATGCTGGCAGGGCAGCATGAGGCAATTTGCTGTGTCACTCACAGTGGCACATTCTGAGTTTTCATCTCCAGTCCATGTCGGACATCAAATGTAGATCAAATGTATTTTTTTTGTTTGGTTAATTCTGCTCCTTTTTAATATTATTGAGAAAAAAACCACTCACACACAGAAAACAAGGCTTACCAATTAGATGTTCTGTGTTCATTTCCTTGGGTCTCTCTCTCTGGGAATCCATTCCCTTAGAGGGAAGCTCTGATCCCCTCACAGATGAGACAGCAGCGTACCTTGAAACTGCAGTGCTCGTGCAAAATGCTGAAGAGGAGGCAGGATGAGAAGGAGAAATCTCCTGTACAAGAGTCTTCCGGGAGTTAGTTACCCTGCTGAGGATAGGATGTTTACAAACACTAAGTCTTGTGTCTCCGATGCAACTTGATCGTATTATGTGGCCGTCCTCTGTCTGGGGTGCACTTGGCCCAGCTGGTCTTAGACCCCACAAAGTACAAGCTGGAAATAATTTCTATGAATCTGCCACCAGAGATTAAAAA
>VZTE01002784.1:51570-73535 GCA_013397775.1 Eulacestoma nigropectus | reverse complement strand
AAAAAAAAAAAACACGAACAAAACAGGAAGAGAAGATAAAGAGAAAACAAGTCCTGTGAGGAGCAGCTGAGGCTTAGCCTGAAGAAAACAAGGCTCAGGGGAGACCTTAACACTCTCTACACCTGCCTGAAAGGAGATTGTAGCAAAATGAGGATTGGTCTCTTCTATTAAGAAACAAGCAATGGCATAAGAATAAACGGCCTCAAGTTGTGCCAGGGGAGGCTTAGATTAGATATGAGGAAAAACTTACTTCACCAAAAGAGTTGTCAAACACTGGAACAGGCTACCCAGAGAAGTGGTAGAGTCCCCCTTCAGAACATGTAGATGTGGCACTTAGGGATGTGGTTTAGTGGTGGACTTAGCAGTGCTGGCTTCACGTTTGGACTCGATCTTAAGAGGTTATTTCCAACTATGATGCTATAAGGACAGAAGGTAGAGACTGAGTACTGCTCCTCTCCTGTTTCAGGGCTCAGCTACTGTTCAGATCTCAAACACCAGCATAATAAATAAACCTCCAGGCGAGAACTCCAAGCTGTGTAGAATAGCTCACCACACCCTCCTTCATACTGTCCATTAATACAGGCTAAGCCCTGTCCATCTAGTCTTAAAATTGTCCCCCAAATAAGAGTATTTTTCACAAAATATTTTGACAATCAAACTAAGCACAGCATTTCAGACTAAGCCATTTCTGAAGGCTGTAGCAGCAGAGGGCAACCCTCTCAAAGGACAAGGCTGTTGCTTGAGTAAAAAATGAGAGGTGTTTTTTCATATGTAATTTATGAGTTTGACATATAGCTGCATTAATTACACAGCTGTTTTCTGTGGGCATCTGTTATCTAGAATATCTCTGAAGATCTGGCTCCAGCTTCATTTCGCCCAAGTCTTCCTCCCTGCCAGTAATCACACTGGCCCCAGATGGGTCATTCAAAGCTGATTTTTCCCCAGAGAATCCTTTTTCAGTCTCACAGAGAGGAAATTACTACCCTGAACCGACATTTTAAATCCCACTGAAAGCCATAAGCATAGCTTGAAAAATCAGGATTGACATGCTTATTGCAATATGCTCCCAAATGTGTGACAATAATCATTTTAAGCCATTTGTAGCATTTTCCTCATTATTTGACTTCTGTACACTGAGCTGATCAAACCTCTTCAGGACAGATGCTTACTAGCAGAGTAGCAAGCATGAACAGTGACAGGAGAAATGTGGTTTAATTACTTCAGAAGCAAAAACATAATATGCAAAACTATCCCAACAATTTTTTTTTCATTTTACAGCAAAAAAAATTATTGAAAATAGCTTAATTCTGAACCATTTGAATGCCACAATTCACACAGCTGTTTATACCATCAGATAAATGAGCAACACATACTAAAAGTTAATAGACATAATTGCTCCCCATTTATTGACAACTCCCTGAGGTGACTGTAAATATAGGTGAGTCAAGCAGATGGTGTTTTTCATTTGTGTTCAGGAACATCACATTAGTTTTTTCATTTTAACTTCAGCTGCACTTTTATTCCCTTTTCAAAATATTAAAATCAAAGTCAGGGCATTCTTAATGCTTTCTCCTTGGGGCTATACTGGGGCATGTGGATAACTCATGTCCCGGAGTACTACAGAACACTCAGAGAATAAAACACATGAGAGCTCTGGGGCAAAGCAGTTGACAAGCTGCAAGTTCACTGGTGCTGAACAATGGTGCACTCCTGTGACACCAAGGCACAGCCACAAAGACTAAATTCAAAGCTGCTTCAGCAGAATTTACTGACTTAGAAGCAACATCAGATAACCGTTCAGCTATTTGTGCAGAGTTTTATACTTCTGATTTAGCTAAACCCTTCAACTTCTATTCCAAAAGCAGCGTGAGGGCTCAGGTCAGCCATGATCAGGTGCTGACCTGTAAACACACCATTCTCCGAAATTTCTCTGCATCAACTGCTACATTTACAAATGGCACCAGTCCTTTACAGTGTCTCTACAACTCCCACTTACCTCATCATCCAGTTGTAGACTTAATCCACAGCCATTTCTAAACAGTGCTAATCCCAAAGTTATAAAAAAGAATCGTCAGGCAGGCCCCACATGAGATTTGCAAACAAAGTTGGTCTTTTTCTGACCTTTTTAGGCCACATTACTTTCCTTTCCACACACTGGGCTTTGGCCAGTCCCTACAGATTTCTCAGTTTAGTCCTTTCCTGGCCCTGAGTCCTGTCTACTTGCTTCAGGCTCAGCATTCCTTTTGCCCAGGTCAAAATTAAGAAGACAGGACAGAGAGCAGATTAACAGTACTGTCCTGTTGCTTGTAGGAACATCCCCATATTGCTGCTCCTCCTCATGAAAATGGCATCAGCTTTCAATAGCTGAAGATCTGGAGATGACAGAAAGCCCCCCTTTGGCCACTAGAGCATGAGTAAATACGAGATAGTCAAAGGTATTGCTCCTCTCTCAGTACAGAAAGGAAGGCAATTCGCAAGAAAGTAAGAGCATTCATACCACAAGTTTCCCTTCAGGCCCAGCCAAACTCGCAACACTCATTTGCAAACCAGTGGAAAAGGACAGAAAGTTACGCTGTTTCTCTCCTATTCAATGCAGCTGCAATTATAGCACTTGAAAGAAACATTGAAACTTGTGTTTGTAAACACAAACCCCATATGTTCTTAGTTGTTGCAAAAGAGATTTTATTTCAAGGAACACTTCACTACACTGTATCTTTTGCAGTCTGTCAATATACATGAAATAGGGCAGTACTAGGCAACTTGAACAGTGAAAAAAAATCATTGTTAGTCCAGAATTAAAGTCATACACCAAGGGCCCTTTCCCAGAATGGGCTCGGTTTAAGGTGGTTTGCCTCAGGAGCAGATGTTTCCTTGGCTGTCTAAAAATGGTGCTCAAGTAAGCATGAACGAGCTCAGGACAAATCACTTCCTTCAGAAATTCCAAGGCTGGGTCATAGCAGTTTGCTGCAATGCAGAACACAGACTTTATTCCTGAAGAGGAAAAAAATTAATAAAAAACAATTTTACATCAGGAGAAATATTAAAAAAATTGAATTTTAATCCTAACCACTGAAGAGTTTCATTTACAAAATCCTGCTCAGTATGGTTCAGTAAGAACCTGAGAGCCCATTCCAGACATAAGAACTTTACAACTGAACACTTCGTAACCCATTTACTTGTCTAACACTGATGGGAGTATCAAATACTCTTCTCTGGTAAAGTGGCTAGACACCAGCCAGTAACTACACTGCTTCAGCAGAAGAGCATTTAATATAGTGGATTTCACTACGTCTCACCTGTTTTCCTTTGGAGAAACAAGGTTTGAGTCTCTTCGGCATCTGAGTTGTCCAATGCTCAGACAGGAACCCCCATACCCCATGGCCATTCAACAGATATTTTTAGAAACAGGGGCACAAAGTGCTTACTTTCTGACAAAACAATATGACTTGCTTTTGACTACAGGGTTACATGAATTAGTTCAAACTTTGATTGTTTGATGGGGAAACTAGGATTAAAATAGCATGCCAAACTCAGCACCTCAGTTAGGTTACAAAACTCTTACTGACTTGGAACTACTTTACATTCACATCTAGGGGAGAAAAGCCAATTTGCTATTGATAAGATACCTCTATCTTTATTTTCTCCAATTGATCTACAAATACACAAAGAACAAGTTATGGAAAGAATGAGAAGCAGAGTAAAATGAAAGATGGTAAGAGATTTCTTTCATGGATTTCTTAAATCAAGATATAAGGCACCAATTTTAAGAGCAGTTCAGAGTGGAGAATCATCAGAATTTAACAGGTTTCACAAAGTAAAAAAATGTCAGAACACAATAATTTTTTTTACCTTTAACATAATATGCAAGTTTGATTAACAAAATGTCAAAAAATTTAAATTTTTCACCTAAAAAATTAATAGGATATTTCTAATGTCATTCTTTAGGAAGTTGATTTTATCATTTTGGACAGAATTCTGCATCATAAAGAAACAGCATAAGCAAGATCAAGCAGTAGAAGTATCTTAGTAAAAACAAATTTATTCATTTGTATTTTAGGTAAATATGCAAATAGTCAGCAAAGCCTTTTTGCCATGACTGTAAACTTTTTATTTAAAAAAATTATGTTAAAAACCAATACAGTAATTTCCATTAACATTCTAAAAAAGTTTGTTCACATCTTGAAAGAAAATACATTAGCAACATCTCCCAGCAGAATCAATCTTTAAAAAAGTAAAACTCTAGGTGCAGAACATTTCTACAGTGTAGTATCCTCTACATTTTAATTTAACCACACGATTGAATATCATTCATCTCTATTGTCTCTAGACCACGATCAAGAGCATATCTTAAACAGACGATATTCAATGATGTGTTACACATTGCCACAGGTACTAACATTATTAGAAGAGTGCACAACTCAGTTTCACTAACAAAGCAAGACCTTTCTATATGCTGCATCGTAACAGTTAATTTAGCTATATGCCTTTAAAATCATGTACGTTTTCCAAGGAAAAATACTAAAAAAATCCATGGTCCAAATTCTGCTCCCACTTATATTCACAGGATAACATAAGCACCATCAAGTTGTAGTTTACAGCTGAAAAGCATTTATAGAGCCAGTTTGTTTGTGAGTATAAGGGAGAGAAGAACTTGCCCCATGTCTGTAAACATTCACATAAGTCTGCAGTCAAAAGTGCCAGATAGGCAGCCTATCCGCAGTACAATTATTTCATTCAGAGGGATGCTGGGGGCAAGGAGAATATTATGGAACATTGTTTTAGAAGCAAGTCAAAATGTTTTTATGTACTTTGGAAAGACATATTCTCAGCTAGCTAAGCCATACTCCAGTAAAACATAATCCACTTCTACCCAAATACAGTACAGCATCATTTCCTAGCTTTCTTGTTCAGACAAAGGAGTACTCAATTCAGCAGCAAGCCCATGACAATATTTTGAAGCATAAGAAAACCCCCACACCCCTCTGACCTACCCTCCCCTTAACATACTGCTGATGCTAACAGGGGATCCTCATACATAGGAAGAAAACATCTGAAAAACCATAAACTGACCTTGATTTGTGCACACACAAGAAGTGTGCTTCTAAAGGTCATCTACAGCTTTAATTGTCTAGTTTCAGCCTAGATCTCAGTCTATATTAACCACATATACCATACAAAACATAACAGAAGGATAGGTGCATATACACACTACTAAGTATACTTGGTCTCCCTATTCAGTTTGAGTCAATTGCCCTATTTACACAAACATCTATTTGAATGCTCCTGATCCTGTAAGATATCAAACATTGAAATCTTAAAATTATAGGAGAGTCAAGGATGCTCAGCAATTCACAGGATCAGACCCTGAATCAAATTGAATGCAGTCACAAATTAAGTTTGACATCTGAGACAGCCTCCTGGAAACATTTTACCCTCGTGTTTTCCCTTTCTTTCCCCAGCTCAGACCATGCTCCCACTATCGCAGAGGCAGCCTTCAAAGTGAAAAGGATCAGGCTCTGTCAAGCAAACACTGCAGTCTTTAGAAATGCCTGGTATTTACTGCCATCCACTCTGGGGCAGACTTGTCTGCAATGAAAATGGTGTTCCTGGTGTTGATGGATAGTTAGCAAAACCTTCAGGCTGAGCTGTATAGTTCTCCAGAGCAGAAGCAGAATGCGCCTTTAAGGAAGATAAGAAGTTAGGAAACAGCACTGACAAAAACAAGGAAACAAAAATCTAAATTAAGCAAAATTTCAGCCACAATACCAGTCCTACTCAAGCCAAAACAAATGGATTATAATCTGAAGTGTGCAAAGAATAGAGATGAGCAATGCATCTATACACAGATGTTAAACTGTAGTGCATCTATTGCTCTGAAATACCAGAGAATGAAGAAAGCAGTTGGATTAAGGAGGAAAACAAAGAAGTGTTAAATGGCATTTACTTTCCAGTGGAGTAAGCACCAGCTGATTTGGAAGGCATAGCTTAATCAGCAGCTGTAATATTTTAGTGACTCCAAACTTTCCTTCTCTTCATTGCTCAAGTAAATAAATGCTAATTTTAGTGACTGGATCTTATAAATAAGAAAAATTATATTCCCTCAATGGAATCTGCATACACTTCTACAGAACTTTAGATTCCTGAGCTGCAAAAGCACCATGGCCTAGATGAAGTAACTTGCTTCTTCCAATCCCTGATATTCAAAAGACATCTGACAATATGCTGCACTCTGAACAGTACTTAGACACGTGCTCCATTTCAACAACTGATGTGTCACAAAAGAGAGAAAATATTAAGTCAAGACATTCAGATCTCTCTTTTAGTGTTTTGTAGAGAAGGACAAATTTCCTACAAGAATCCTTAACCTGTACAGAGGCTGCTTTTAAAAAAGGACAAACTAAACATATAAACACAAAGTCTGATGATAGTTTCAGTTAATTTATGTAGGTTGATGGGTGAAACAAGCTGTTTCGTGGACAAGAGATTATGAAACTACACATTACCCAAAGCCACTTCAAGCTTGTATTACAATTCTATTTGTGGGAACTATCAAGAGAAAGGCAAAACCACAACAGACACAAATTCAAGACAATCTGATTACATGTGCAGAGGCACATAACTCACAACAAAGGGTCCGCAGAAATCTGTAAGCTATTCAAATGTCAGACTGGAACTGAGCACAAATTTTGCAATGGTATGGTCAGATCATTAGATTTAACACAAACCCAGCAAAAAAATTCATTTGCATTACCTTTTCTTTTACTTCTCCCTATTTTACAAAGAGTTTTAATCTCATTTATGAAGCACTGTACACTGGCCTTGAGTAAGAAGGTAACACAAGCTGGTTTTTATCATCATCCTTATAATCAGTTCTCACACAGGTTAGGGGTTTTAGTCATTTACTGACTTAAACTCATCCCAAGGAGTTAACAGGCAAGTATATGCTCAAGAGATCACTGGAAGCAGAACAGTGTTAACAAATAAGCATGTTACCTGTAGTAGTGCTGACTGCGCGGCTGCACTGTGCTGCAATTCCTGTAAGGAAGATTGTGCGGCACTTTGGGGAAAGCCAGGGATACCAGGGAGAGATAAAAGACCAGGAAAAACTGCGTTTCCTGGTGTCTGTAGTCCAGAAGTCAACCTGAATGTCAAAATGAGGCTATTATTAGGAACATGTGCACCATGTTCTATTCTGTTTCCCTCTCTATAAGCTTATGTCTATATAAATTACAAAAGCACTTCTTTTTCTACATCTCATAAAGGCCAGAATTTCTAAACTGAAGTCCAGTCTTTACCCACCTAAAAATTATTCACACATACGTAAGATTAGGAACACTCCTAGGGGGACTCAGAATTTCTGTTTTGTACCTAAACTGTGCCTACAGTCAGCACACAAAAAAAAAAACTTTACAGACAAGAATTTATGCTGAGTACTTCCTTAAAACATCTAAGATATTGTCTGCTATTACCTTTATGTGTAAGATGCCCACGTGGAATCCATTCTTTTAAAAGCCTAGGAGGTGCCAAGTATCCTCATCTGGGAAATAAAATCACTGAGCACCTCACTGGATTAGACTGTTGTAACAGGGACTACTGAGGCCAACCTATCTAGTCACTACCCTATCAGCTTCTAAAGACAAGTGGAAATCTAGTAGTGAACTAACTTTAAAAATTATCTGCAATTAGTGAACTACGAGTGAACACACTGTCTACACACCTAAAGTAAAATCAGTGTTTTGCTTAAGGAAAAAGAAATAGTTCTGACTTCCTTCAGAAACAGTAACATACCCAGCCTGTGCAACAAGCGCAGAGTTGAAGTTTGAGCTAAAGGCCGAGGCAAACCCTGGCAGGACCGGAGCTGGAGATGGGGCTGAGGCAGCTGCCGGCAACGGTGCAACTGCTGCTACTGCAGAAGATGCCTGGAGGCCAGGGAAAGAAGGGAGAGCAGGAGTGACAGAGGGTGTGTTAGAGACAGGAAAACCAGGGAAGGATGGGTTTGATGATCCCAGAGGTCCCTGGGCAACAGAAAAAAGGGAAGGGACAGCACTGGACAAGTTAAGCGAGAAGGGTGGAGCGGAGACTGTTGCGGAGGCGGCGAGTCCTGAGAGTACGGCGGCGGTGGAACTCACATGGGGGGCGGACACGGCTGAAGCGGTTGTAGCCGGAGTGGCCAACAGAGACCCTGGGAGAGTGACGGGCGGGGTCAGTGCTGGGTTACCAGTAAAAGCAAAGTTACTGGTTAGAGACGTGAAAGGAGGGAGTCCATTGAACACAGGGGCAATGGGAGCAGAGGAGCCATGTGGGGCGAGGGAAATGGAAGCCAGAGAACTGGAGTTGTTCAGAGGAGCGCTCAAAGAGGAGAGCCCTGACAGCGCTGGGTTCAGGGAACTGGATAAGCTGACTGGCACTGAAGCTGCTGAGGTGTAAGCACGGCCAAGCCCTGACAGCCCTAGTGTGCCATGAGAAGGGCTGACTGAATGAGAAGGACCTTTGAAGGCCGACAGGGTGGGACTCATGGGTTCTGTTTTCACCAGAACTGGGATACTTGTGGCAGCTGGGGTCGATGAGAGCTGCTGGTCGGGATTAGTAGGACTTGTGCCATGCAAGAGGGAGGCTGATGAGCCACAGTTGACTGGCATAATTGATGGTGAAGTGGTTAAAGGTGACTGTGCAGGCAACGTTGGAGGAGTGGAACTAGAATTGGCTACAGATGGGGATGGAAGACCTGGAAAAATAGCCAGCCCAGGTGTGGAGGAACGCTGTGGGTTGGGGGTGGCTGATGGAGTGTAACATTTGTTGACAGAGGAAGTGGGAGGGTCAGAGCTTTGATTAGCAAGAGCAGATAAAGAAGCAAGCTCACTCGTCACAGCAGAAGGTAAAGCAGATGAATTGATTAATGAAGTGTCATTTGATGTCAGAAATCCCTTTAAGACAGACAAAATTGGGTTAGGCAAGCTTAGTGAGCCAGGAATGGTAGTGGCAGGAGAATTAGCAATTGTAGATGGAGCAGGACTAGAAATCCCTTGGGCATTGGGCGGCAAGGACAAAGGGAGACCAGCAAAAACTGATGACAATGGAGCAGGATTATTAGCAGAAGCAACTGAAGAGGTTGCAGAGAACGGGAGGCCAGCAAATGGTGTAGCAGCAGATGCAAAAGCTTCAGTAGGTGCAGGTGTGGCACATGGAGTGGAAGAACCTTGTGGAGTAGGCATAGCAGCGGGGATAGAAGCTAGCCCAGAAAACACTGCAGGGATAGGGGTAGAGGTTGCACTGTGAACAGATGTGACAGGAACACCAGGCAATGAAAGGGATTTGATGACAGTAGGGGTCGGGGTGGATGGCTGAGATGTATGGATGGAAGAGGAGACCTGTCCTGGGAAAACAGGAAGGACAGGGGTAGACATGTTCATCCCAGAGATGAGTGGAGTTGCAGGTGCTAATGGATGGCTTATTGCCTTGACAGGTGATGGGGTAGGGACTGGAGTAGCAGCAGGTGTTGAAGGATTAGAACCATGAGGAGTAAAGAGCTGATTCGCTTGTGCAGAGAAAGCTGCAAAGAAACAAAACCAGTAAGAATACTTGAAACTGTCAGAAATGTTTGAAATCAACACAAAAACATTTTATACAGCATTTCAAAATATGATACACAGGCAATAGCTAACACACAATGTTTACATATAAACAATGAACAGTGGGGCCTATGAAAACAAACCAAAAAGGTACACACAAACACATCACACGAATCGTACACCACGTGGGCTAAGACTCCTTTATAAAACACTCTGTGACACCTGCTACCTCTTCATGATCTCATGCAAAACAGTTAGAAACTCAAATATACTCTGTAACAACATCTAAGTGATACAGGTGAACACCCTCCCTCTGGTCCCTAACATTCGGCAGTACCCAAACCAGATCTAATATTCCATCAGCATCAGATCACCTGGGCTCCTCTGCATCCATTCTCACTGAAGGTCAGAATTTCCTTCAGAATCAGTTAATTCAATGTATCATGATTTCAGAGAAGTTTAGTCAACAACTGAAGAAAGCTGATTTCAGGTGCTGGTAGTTTTCTTTCCTTCAAAATCAGGTCATTCTCTTCACTGTGCTTCCTTCAGATTTTGATTCTAAGAAGGTACACTTTTAAATTCACGTATCACACTACAGTATTAAACTAACATTGGCACTTCACTTTATCAACAAGTATTTCTTGGAGTCTTTAGTCAGGTGTCTGTAATAAAGGCAAGCACCTGCCACTAAAAGTATCAGCTTGTGTCAATCCTACAAAGTAAGTTAGAGACATCAGTCAAGCTGCAGGAAAACAGGCAGGCACACTGCGAATGGGGGGGGGGTGTGGAGATTAATGGAAAGGAGCTGCATTTATGAACACTGGCATGTGAAGAAGAGTCCTGATATGCCTGCCTCTAGTTTCCTGTGGAACATGAACATGTTAATAAATCATTCCTCTCAAACAACCCTTGTGCTTTATTTTACTTTTGGAATAATCTGTTCAACTGCAAGCAAGACACTGATCCAACCACTCAAACTCATCTCCCATAACTCTCTAACAGCCTAAATAAATGTCTCTCTCGCCTGAATTCTACATATTATTCTACACACAAACTCCAAAAATAATCTTTAAAATCTTGGACCTAAGCTGATTTGACAAACTCCGACTTTGTGTTTGTTCAAACTCTAAAACTAGCAAGTCTGCCAACAAACTATTTCCTTTGACATATTCTTTTCAAAAAAACCCAGACTGGCCAGCTCTGGATTCTGCTCTTTTCTCCTTATGTTTCCAAGCTGAAGACTCTCCTAAAGATCTCCTAAAGTTATTTAATCCTGACAGCCAAGATAATTACCAATGAAATACAGCTGCAATAGAACACAGAGTTGTTACTGAATTTGTGTTCTTAAGAGAATATTTCATTCCTTACACTGTATTCATTTAGCTGTATCAACTAACTTTGTAAAATACATGCACACTTAAAGAAGGGTATATAAGAATGAAGTGATTCTTCAAAACACTTCTGTAGAACCATCCCTGGACATAGAGGAGGAAAGACAAAACATAACTTTTTTTTGGCCCCTAGGAATATTTACAGTAGGTAAACTTATCACAGTCATTTTATCTATTTGCAGTATTTGTTAACATGCCTGACTCAATAGCCAGTAAATTCTCAGTTTGGAGTTGTCAAATCTAACAAAGTATTATCAAAGCCTTTTTATAAGTAGTTCCTAATGGGATTTATTATTATGCTTTGTACTAAGTGTACGAAGTGCCACACAAATAAAAACAATATAAAATGCACAGCTGTCTTTGTAAAAAGAACAGGATCCTACAGAGTAAGACAAAAGTGCAGGTAGACATAGTTGGATCTAACACTCTGGGATAAGACATTCAAAAATCTCTAAATCTTTCTGGTATTCCTACCTCCTTATTGCAACTGATCTATGAAATTAAAATGTCAATGACTTTTTCAATAGATGTCCAGAGTTTTAAAAATTGCAAAGATTTAATGAAGTATTTAAGTGCACAATATTGCAAACGGTATTTTGATTTACTTTTTAACATAACTTCTCACATAATTATATAATGAAGAATATAAAAAACTTTGATAAGCTAACACAAAAGAAAGAATTGTAATGTTTCAATGCTTCTAAGTGACAAATGTCTGATGATTTTTTTCTCCACTCTCAAGAGATCCTATTCCACATACTTAGTGGCTACATACTTAGAAGCTTATGAAGATTCCACTAAACAAGTTGTTAACATTTTCTAAACAAATAACAAAGATACAATCAACACAAAAATCCCCCTGTGGATTTGCAATTTACCTTGATTTTGGGAAGGTTTTGCCTGGCTGGAAAGGTCCTCATTTTCTAAACAAAGAACAGCAACTTGTTATGGAAAAGCAAATGAAACTCCAGCAGTGAATGATCCACTCCCAACAACGAACCAGGAAAAACAGCATGAATATTTTTAAAGATATGCATGCTTTACCTGATACCACTTGATTAGTAGTGTATGGTGGAGGAGCTGGTAAGCCTGGAGCGATGACATTGGCCATTGGAACTAAGCCAGCATTGTTGTAAGCACCTAAAATAACAAAGGCAATACACATCCATTCTGTTGTCAGAAGAACCTGTATCTAGATGAACCAGTATGCATCTTCTCCTTCAAAAGAACATTTTCAAGACTGTAAGACATTCCATCAAAAAGCTAGACCAGTTAATTATCCAGGTTGGATGCTGGCTTTTGCCAATGTCTGCCTGAATGGCAGGCATTGTGATCCAAAGTTTACTAAGGGCAAGTCTCTTGAGAGAGCCTGAAAAAGTCAGGTTTCAATTCCTTTCAGTTCCATTTTGCCTGAAAAAACTCAAAGGGGAGGAGTGATACAGAGCATCTGCAGCATCATTGGTTCCATTCCTATTCCTAATTTAAAGGCTGTTGCAACTCCTTCTTCAGCATTAAAGCTGGACAAACAAAGGAGCCAAACACAGATCAGTAACCATGACCCTTTAACACTAGCCAGCAAATACAGAGAAAAATGTCCCATCTCAAATACTTAATCTAGTATTCTTCAATATTTCTTTAAATGTAAAGAAATTCAAGTGGGTTAGCGAAGTATTTTAATATAAAATTCTTGCAGCAATTAATGTATTTAAAAAACCATTTTTTCCTCTCTTATTTTTTGGAGTAACTCAAACTGTTGTATTGCTGTGGTACACAGTTCTGATGAAACACATATGAATTTAAATTGCAGGAACACACACACATTTCACAGTGGCCCTGAATTAATTGTTTAAGAGTGTAAGAACTTAGGCTTCATGGGAAAAGGCAGCACTTGAACAATACTGAAAGTGCAGTAATTTGTCATATACAACTCCTTTCTGATTTCACACTTTCACAGTAATTCCACTTGATGTTAAGATTTCTTGGACGACCTAAAAATCAGAAAAGCAACTAACAATCACTGCATCACCCAGGAAGGAAATGTTCAAGAGGCAGAAAACAATTCATCATTCTGACCATTGACTGAAAACAATCACATTCAGTAGTTTTAGGTCAGCATCTGCAATCTCATTAAACACGCACACACATATAGCATTTCACCAGTTATGAGTTCTGTTGCCACAAAAGCTTTCTTACAAAACATGTTGCAGCCTAATAAGGCCCAGAAACCTCAAAAGCTGTTTCATATCCTAAAGCTGCACTAATATTTCTATCCTTTCACAGGCCAAATTTTGTGCTTTAAGATACTTTGGACAGGATTTATTTAATATAAATTTGAGCTAGTCTGCAAGTTTGCTGTACAGTTTTTTGGCAACAAGTCATTTCCTGGGCATAAATAATCAATCAGTCTTAGTTTAGCCACTAGTGGTTCCCATTTTTTTTAAATGGCTATAAAAAGACTTGCAGACATCAAGTTGATTAGATGACTCAGCCTTCAGCATGCCCGCTAGGAGTTCTGCTTCACTTTCTTATCAACTACCTGAAAAAATCCCCAATATCAGTGAAAAGCTCTCCTAACCAGAGCACTCCTTGTTTTGCAGTACAGAATTTCAAAATTAGAAAAGGCTTTCAGCTGCCAGACCTGAATCTGACTTTAAGTATTCTCCGCTTTCTTCCAAAGAAAGGGCAATTACCTTGCTCCCTTCCAAAAATGTCTGGAATCAAACAACTGATGCAGCAGAGCAAAGAGAGAGGAGCTTATGAATAAGGCTCAATCTTACCTAGGGCACAAGGCTAGAAATAGACCAACAGCAGGAAAAGGCAACCACTATTTCCCTTCTGAGACAGAAATCTACTTTTCTTTTAGGAAACTGTTTACTCTCCATTATGATGGAGAGAAGGTAAAGCTTAAGGCATCTGAGAAACAGATTATAGTCCTTCAGCAAGTTCCTACATAGTTCTACCCAGTTCAGGGCCGTGGCTGACCATATCTCAAGTTGGGTTCTACAGCAACAAATCAGACTTGTCAAGCCAAAGCCCAAACCTCGGTCAAACGTTACAACAAATCCAAAGCCCTAGTCTTGTCTAACATGCACAATGCCTCCCATAAATTAAATACTTTGTCATCAGAAAAGGATTGTGAATTTTTCTTATGGATGTTGGAAAAAGAAGTCAATATATTCCTCTTTTTATCAATTCTGTTGTCATGACAAGAAAAGATAGAAACCAGTACCCAGGGTATGCTTAGGGTGCAGAAGCCAATTTCAGAGATGACCATGGTCAGAGAAACTGACATTTGACACATTACTTAAAAGGCAAATGCATGAAACAATAGCATCAAGCTAGAACACATAGAAACCTTACTTGGTGCAATAGTTGCATGTGGCCGACATGGTGGGATGGGGTATGGAACTGGTTTGTGTGGATTGTACGTTGATGGAGCCTACATAAACAAAAAACAAATGGAAAAAGCAATAGTGAAAGCATTACCTAATGTTTCTCAGACAAAAAGCTAACATTCAGATACTACTACAGACAGGCATTCTTCACTACAAATGTATGTGATACAAAATTTCTTCATAATATCCATAGTGACTGCAACTATTTCACTCTTTCTGAAAAGAGTGAAACAAACATTACTAGTATACCTTTGGATTTTAATATAAAACTGACCACAGGAGGGGAAGGGAACTCCTTTCTGCCTTGCAGTTCTCACACTCTGCAGTCTTGGACTGACTTCTCATTTTAAAGGTTTAGCACATTTAAAACTAGCAAATATTTCTGAAGGTACCTATGCCTTTAAAATAATACAGCTTTGTGGGAAACATCTCATAATAAAAAGTGATAATAAAACACTTGGACAATACTTCAACATAGTAACAGGTGCACTGAAAGTTTGTCCCACATGCTTAAAAATTTTGAAATACACATCAGCTGTGTTGTCAAGAAACAAGAACCTCTAAGGCACTGCTGTAATTCAAGTTTCAAAGATGGAAACATTTTCTGTGTTCATGTGAGAAATCCTCACAGAGCAGCTCCTGATGGACTACTAAACATGCTTTTAGTTTTCTTTTCTGCTACTGTAATTGAAATTCTGTTTTCAAATGCACATACATTATATCCAGTAAAGAATCCTCCCCCTCTACAGATAAAAACTAGAACTCATTTTCAAGTTAAATAAAAAAATACTAGGTCATATCCATTATAGAAGTTTAGCTTCAATTAAATTGCTGTTCTACAGTCTTTTTGCAACATAACAGCATTTTATAACAAAGCCTCGTTGAATTGGCTGGTAGTTGTTTTGGGGTTTTTTAAGGTTTCATTTACTTATTAATTTATTAGACATACTGGTTTGGATGGTCCAAGTATACGGGCTGCTATTCCCTTTCCTTCATTAGTACATTCTTCTGTGTCCTTTTTGATAGGGGTTCCCTGAAACAAAAGAAAATTAAGCCAAGCATTAATTTAGAAGAAAATCTTGCTGTACAATTTCTGCCATTTTTTTTTCCTGAACTACATCTGAGTTTTTGAACATTCTGAAAGTAACCGTGTTTGTCAGGAAAAAAAAAAACCAATCAACTGTTTTATGCTGGCAAAGTAATGAGTAAGAGCATTCCAATAGCTTAGTTTGTAACACTGAGCTTTTGTAAAGAGAGGCGTTTTAAACAGTCCATGTTGATGATGGAATTCTGCATTTTGACTTTTGGACATGATAACATTAACTTCGCTGTCCCTTAAGTGTTCACAGGAAATGCTTAACATGCTTGTTTAGGAGCCACACTAAGATTAGCAGTAGTATTGCAGTGACCATATTAAGTCACCTTATCAACATACCAGTAAAGCTCTTGACACCTCTCCTGATTCTGCCAAATACTGCTGGAGTTTACAAGGTTTTCCTGATATGAAAATGTCTTATTTATTAAGTAATCTTTACCTGAAGCAGCATAGAAAGAATAGGCAAATAAAAATAATGCAAGCTCCCTATAAATGTAGAACGGAGTCAAACAAACCCAACAAACGCACTTTGGTTTTGATTCCAGTCCTCCTTCCACATATATGAATTCTGGGTTTGGTTATGCTACAATGAATCCTAAATCAGGGGTTCATTTGTGAAAAGCAAAAGCAAAGGATCATGCTTACTGGAAAAATTCCATTTATGCGGCTTGGTTTGCCCTTGGGATAAGGATTGCCAGGAATCATGCCACAGGATGATATCATAGCATGAGGAGCCTTACAACCTGTTTTTGAAGCCTGCAAAATAATCAAGAAAGAATATTATTTGCTATCAAATTCAATGCTCTAAAGAAACCAGTTACTACTTCATGACATTTAGACTGCATGAATCAACCTACATGGAACAACTGGAGTCTGTGTCTCAAGTCTTATTCCAAATAATCTAAATAGTGTAAACTTCTGCCAAAGTCCACCTCTGATTATACTGAGCTTGGGCTTAAGCACATAGTGTTCTCTAAAACAAACAGAAACTGTTTCCTCCAGCACTGGTTGCAATTCTGCGCCCCTTTTTCCGCATGTTCCTAATGCCTGACAGAAACTTCCCCTTTTGTTGCACATGCATTACACAGCTCTTATCTTTCTGCAGTTGCTTGTTTCAGCTTGTCTTCCAGCAGTAGCTCCCAGAAGTCCTCATGCTAAGCCCTGGCCCCTCAATGACCATAAGGATGGAAACTGAATCCTAACAGAACCAAGGATATTAGTTTATCTTGATTACCTGTTCAAGAATTCTTCTGCATCTTTTCTTCTCTGACATATTAATTCTGAACAGATCTTCAATAAGGCGATAATTCTGAGCATCAACGATGTTGCTGTAAAGATATTGGCAGACAATTACTGCCGTTCCATTTGCATAAGCTGAAACAATGCACCACTGAGAAGTGACCCACATTTACTTAGCCAGTACCCAACAGTACATTAAAAAAACATCCTTAGTTCAAATTATAATATTATTATTGAAATAAAAACCTCAGGCTTAAATATGGTAATTTTTTTCCTAATACCCAGTCTAAACTTATTCTCAGTGTGAAGTCATTCCCCTTGTCCTGTCACTACACTCCAGCTCTCTTGCAGGCTCCCTTCAGGTACTGGAAGGCTGCAATTAGGTCACCCCAACTTGTTCCAGGAGACAAACCCAATTCTCTCAGCCTTATGTCTACTTCTACAATGTCTACTTCTAACTATTCTATTGAACAGCCCCATCAGTAATGGATGTGTGCTTTACCTTAACCAGGCACACTGCTTCCTTCTACGAGTATCTAAAGTTTTCTATCATCAAACATGAGCTAAACCAACGTTAAGTTAAGGAAATACAGCACAAGAGATACTTACGAAGCTAAGATTTCAAGGGCAATTAGTTTATCTTTACTGAATGTGAAGCAGTTGAGAATATTAACCATTTTTGATGCTGGAACTGCCACTATTTTCTGATAAGAAAGAAAGAAAAAAAGCGGTATATAAAATAAAGCAGTACAACTATTTTAAACTCCAAATACAACTCAGTAACAGCTTCATATGATGTATTTCAGTAAACTTTTAATAGCCTCTCCCTCCCATTGGGAAGGAGACCACAGGCTAAATTATGAACAAGCAGCTCCAAAAAGCACTCACCCAAAGCAAAGAAATCAGGAGAGTTAACAATAGTTACAAAGGGTTACCTCTATTCCTGAGATACGCAGGAAAGTAAAACTCACTTTAGTCAGAAAAGATACCCCAATTAGAAGTATGAAGTTTCATAGCTTAAAACCACTGAAGAAGGAGATGGAGAAGAAACTTTGAAGATTTTAAAGGGTAGACTGACTCATCAGTTGAAAAGTAGGTGTCATAAAATTAAAATTACATTAACAGAGCAAATTTATTCCAAAAGATTATGTCACAAGAACTTACATGTTGTAAAGCCTTTATTGCCTTGAGCTGTGGTTCTGCCCAGGAGAAGTATCTCAGTAATTCAACAACCTGCAGCAATAAGGCCTTCAATTAATCTTTTAGAGATATTAAAAATGTATTCAAACAGCATCAACATGACCTTTCCACTTTTGTAGCACAGTGGTATATTGCTAAAAAATATCTGTACGTCTGTGATGTTTGACTGTCAGTGCCTACCAGCATCTAACCTTCTTTTTACTTCTAAGTAGGCACCTAAAATACTATTTTATGAGATGAAGATTTCCTATGGAAATATTTCAAATACTTACTTTTCTACATATATTTGCATATATGCATAACAATGCCACTGTATTAGAATAATTAAAAAATAAAATCAAGTATCTCTGAAAAAGCTTATCAACAATCAGTATCCCAAACTGCATATTCCCAAATATACCCCAAAAAAAGCCAGCAGGAAAAGAAACAGGAAAAAGAAAATCTATGTATGATCATATTATACATTATTATTACATCTCTATTTAGACAATACATGAAAAATAATCCTAAATTCCATTACAATAAATTTATACCATTTTCCCGACACAATAAGTATAAAAATATAGTGATTTTGATGACAAAGCAACTTGGAACTCTTTTTAATAGTGTCATGCTGATATAATAATAAGGAATTAAATCTCCTCAGTTAATAAATATGAAAAGCTAATATGATCAGCCTCAGTATGACTGGAGACATTCTGATTGTATTACCGAATACACAAAAACAATAGCTCCCATTAAACCCATGACAGTGTTGACTTTACCTGTTCACTGGAAAAGTATCCATGAACATATTCAATAGCTTTTAATTTGTACTCAGTCAAAACAGCCTAAAAGATATAGAAGAAAAAATGTATAATTAGTGACTCAAAATTATAATTATAGCACAACCATCTGCTAATCTATTAACCTAAAATCTGCTCCTACAAAGTGATATTTGTATCAACTACACTGCAGCACTTTGTAGTAACAGTACATTCCTTAGGTAACAGAACAGGGAAGAGCAGAAAGATGTGATTTAATTCTTCTGTTAAAAAAAATACCCATTTTTTTATTTACTTGATTTTGGTTTTTTATTGTTGCTCATACCTGAGAGAACATCATCATTCTCTTTTTGCTCCAATGATTTACATCAACTTTAAGCTAAACAAGATAGTACAGTTGATTATTGAGGCAATCTCTTTGTATGGCCCCTGTAAACTAAGTAGCAAAGTATTTTACTTCAGTGAATTTAAGAAGAAATTGGATAATGAATCTATACAGGCAGAATTAAATATACAACAAATCTTGCACCTGAGGTGGATACTGTCCTATCACTATCCTTACATGTTTCAAATTTTAACATGCAATCATACAAAACAAACAAAGCACAGTACTCTAATGCAGCACTGGCCTTTTGACTTTGTGGCAAGACAGTTTCGTTGATAACCACCTGAGGTGTCTAATAACCAGGACTTTCTCCCTCTCCTGTACCCAGCTCTCTGTGACAGGTACAAGATGTAAAAGACAGCTAACAGCTGAATTCCTGCCCCAAGCTGCTGAAAACACCTTTCTTCCACAGCTTCTGAGCCCTTCCTCTAATGCTAGATCTTGTGTATTCTCAAATCACCTTCAGCTTTACCCACACACTCACTTCTATCCTTCTCCCAACAGCCCTAAAATCTACCCTCATCCCTTGCTTTTTTGTTCCTGTCCCTCCACATAGACAGACACAGTCTCCAGCACTGCAGCCTGACTGTGAGTTGAGTAGCACAGGTGCACAGAAATCCACTTAGATACTGTTTGGGGCAAGCCTCTTCCTTTCTGTACCTCATTAAGAGACAAACACGGACACATTGAAGTCACAGGGGAGAAAGAATTTCTCCCTTCATGCTCATTTTTTCTTCTGTCCTTTCCTCCTCTTCATGTATTTTGGAAAAAGGCAGAGTATGTCATATTTTTTACCAAAACAAATGTTACTTTTCCTTCTTAAATCAACAACTGAATGACTTTGTAACAAGAGTACAAACAGAAAGCACTGCTATGCATCTTTATGGAAGGAACAAACAAACAAAATCCTCAAAGTTTATTTTGTTAGTAATTGTAAATACATACAGTGAAAAACAGAAGTAAGCTATGCATGAAGACATTTAAATAATTGTTCCTGCTAACTGGGGGACTGAAAATGGAACATGCCAACACAACAAACTTGTAAATCACATAATAAAGAAGGTTCTACCACAGAGCTAGAAATGAAGCTTAAACAAAAACATAGCAACAAAGACACAAAATCAGCATTTGGACAATGAATGTTACACTGCAACAACACAACTATTATTAACACAGCACAGCACTGATCCTTAGATCAACAGCAAGCTGGAATACAGAAATAGAGGCAGATAGCACAGAAGAAACATAATTGCCTAAAATCACATGTCTAAACCCTTTTGTCTGAAGTCTTTAGTAATCACAGAGCATATTCTGAAGGACTGCACTGCAGTAATATAATTGAAGCATTACTCCCTCCCACCATCAATTATCAGAGAAAGCATTCATGTGCAAGTCATTCCTTGATTTTTTTTTTTGTTCACAGATTTTCCACACAAATTCGTAAGTTGGGAGGGAAGTCTACACCCTGAAATATCTTAGACTGTCATGTTTTCAGCTGTTTTATAAAGGAGACCTTATAACCATGACCTTATGCAAAAATGTAGTTGTGATAACAAAGACTCACCCATGGGGCTTTGCTGAACAGTTTTATATCTCAATATGGTTTTACACCTCAATATGTTGCAAACTAATAATACTGCAATTGCAGCCATCACTGCCTCATGCCGAAAAGAAACTGAACTGAAACTCAGCTCCAGTACCCAAATCCAACTAAAAGAAATTTACCTCTCCTAGACAAACCAACATAACAAAAACCCCCACTTATTACAAAAATGCTATGGATCGCTGTTCTGCCACGAGAGGAATCTCATCTAAAACAAGCCCTTCATTGTCACACCAAGACAGCTTCAGCAGGTTAACTGTTCCACTGTGACACTTCAATAAGCTCTGCTTAACTGCAACAAAATACATCGTCACAGGTTTCTGCTTCCCAGGCAAAACAAGAAACATTAATCTCAAAGGTTCTGATTTTTTCTCTCTCTTTTTCTCCTAGCATTTGGGGAAGTGTGCCAACCACTAACCTCGAACTTTCCTGTTAAAAACAGGCCTCTGTGCAAAGAGAAACCAGAGCCCCGCCAGACACGAGGAAGCCCAGGTTTGTATCTCTGCTCCCCACAACCAGCGGTATTTTGCTCGGTGAGTTTTTAAACAGGAGATGCAGAAGCACAGCTCACAGCACGCATCAAAACGCAGGATTTACATACCAGAGGAAGAAGGTGTGCACACACTCCTTAGCTGTGGGAGATGTGACTTCCAACAAGGACAACAGAGTGCAGCCTAGAAATCAGCATTCTCACATCCTATTTGTGCCCTGTACCTCCAAAATCTGTGTATAAAAGGTGGGTACTTGACACCGTCTCCGGTCAGGCCAAGCAAACGCAGCCCTTCGCCCCAGATAAGAGATGCTTGGCTACTTTGTTTTCATTCCTCACCTTCCTTGAAAGTGAAAACGCTGCAGTAACCTTATCCAAGTACTAATTTCAAATGAGGGCTCAAGAACATCCAGTCCCTATACCCTCTGCCAGGGGCAGGGACACCTCCCACTAGACGGAGTTACTCAAAGCCTTATCCAACCTGGCCTTGAACATTGCCAGGATTGAGGCATCCACCACCTCCCTGGGCAACCTGTTCCAGTGCCTCACCATCCTCACAGTACAGAATTTCTTTTTAATATCTGATCTAAAAGTTTTCCCCTTTTAATTTGTAGCTATTACTTCTTGTCCTATAGTCCATCACCAAATGATTTAACTAACATACAAAACGAGAAGTTACCTTCCTAATTTCATCCAGCACGGTTTCAAATGATTTCTTATCCATCTTGATTATTTCATTCAATGCTGACACTTAAACGTGGAGGAAATAATTTTAGTAATAAAAAAAAAATTCCTAAGTGTCTTTAAGCATACAGGAAAAAAGGATTAAAAAA
>VZTE01002784.1:0-51042 GCA_013397775.1 Eulacestoma nigropectus | reverse complement strand
CCAGCTCCCGGCGCCGCGCCGAAGCGCTGAGCGCTCCCCCGGGGCACCACCGCGCCAGCCCCGCGCCATCCCTGCGCTGCCGCCCCTGGGCCCGGGCCCGGCACGGCGCGGGGAATAGCGGCCACCGGGGCGACGTGGGCGGGGCGGCGGCCACGTGGCTGCCATAGCAACCGGCCCGGCCCCCGGGAGGCTGGAGAGGCCGCGGGGCCGGGGCTGCCATGGCCGGGATGCTGCTGGCCCTGCTGGCCTTGCTCGGCGGCTCCCAGGTGCGCGCCGGCCGCCCGGGGCTTCGTGCCAGGGCCTCCGGTTAGGGCGGCTGCGAGGGGCGAGGGGCGCGCCCGGGGCGGCGGGGCCGGAGCCGGCTGGGCGGGGGGTGCGGGGGGACCCGTTCTCGCTCGGTGCCTCCCGCGCCGCTTATGGCTGACGGGGCTCCAGGCGGAGGCTGCGGCACTGAGCGGCTTCGCAGCCCCGCCGAGGTAATGCCTGCGCGGGGCGGCCCCTCCAGGGGCTTCCAGGCGGTGTGCTGCGCCCAAGCGAGGAGAAGGGAGTCTGTGGGTGAATAACTTCCTACTTGATACTGACAGGTTTTTTCCTTGCTTGATTGCTCTCGGTTTTCCTTGATGATAGCCCAGCCTGTCTGTCCGCAGCTCTGTGTCATCAGTGTGTCCCCTGGTCCCGGCAGGGCGAGGAACAGAAATGTCAGGCGGCCGTGGGCCTTCAGGGTCACCCGCGTTACTTCTTAGCTCTGTACTGAGTGCTCTTTTCAGTGCTTACCTTGCAGCAGTGCTTAGCTTCCACTCTTCTGCTGGAAAAAGAGAACAAGAAGGTGGAAGATTATTTTTTTTCCATTATGGCTTAAAATGTATACATTGACCCGAGTCTGACTGTTGGTGGCATTTTACATTTCCTCTTTTTCAAGGTGTAGTTTTCTTTCTTGACCTCTATTTTTTTTTTTTTTCTTATTTTCACATTTTGAGGTGGCTCCTGAATCTGGTGCATTTGGAACCTTCTCTATTACTTCCCTCCTTCTGGAGTATGATTTATAGTTAGTAACAGCAACTCTAGTGTAAGAAATTTTGGGGTGTGTGTTTTGCCTTCTAATTCCAGAGCTGCCCAATCCAAAGCACTTGATTAGCTAGTTTTCAGTTTGTTGAAATTTTCCCACTTGCAGTCCAAACTTCTGGCTGCAAGCCTGCCTCTGTTTATTTGTCTTGTTAATTTAAATTGAATAAATGAATTTATGTTGCATCAGCACACAGTTACTTTCAACTGCTGTTTCCTTTGATCCCACCCTCATAGAATTTGACTACTATATATTTATTTTGTATTTTCAGGTTTTAAAAGCAGAGTACTTCTCTCCTTGGAGGGGAGAGCAACAGATGTACAAGCTGGACATAGGCTGGCCTAAAACTCCAGAACACTTCACTGGCCAAACATTTTGTGTCGCTGTTGACTCTCTCCATGGTTTGGTCTACATAGGACAAGTGAGTGGGAATACTGTATTTCTCTGTGTTGCTCTTGTGTGGTTTTGCCTTTAAAGCATCTGGTTAAGATTAGGATATATATGTGTATGTTTATTTTTATATATTTACATATTTATATATATGTATGAATAATTATTGTATCAAACGCAGAGAAATTATCAGCAGAGATGTCTCTGCTGTATCTGTTTTTAAAAGCAGTTCTGGCACAATGTTTGTTCATGGGGTTTTTTTTAAAGCATTAAATTTCTGTGGTATGAATGCATGATTCAACTTATCTGAGTTACAGCAGCTTCTTCCCTTAGCTGTAAGATAAAATGTGCTTCTGGGGCAACTGAATCTTCCATTCTTTGAGGCCTTGTCCCATGAAATCAAAGCCACACAGCTTTTTCAAACAGATAGAGTAACTGGAGTTAAATTATTTCCTCTACCCAGTTCCATGTGTGAGTATCTCTAGGTCATGGATAAGACATTCTCTCCATGGGATGTGGTAGGAATTTCTTGTAAAGCACAGTATGAGTACTTGAGTGCCATGCAGCTAATAAGCACTGCTGCAGTTTTTTTATGTCCGTGTTACACTGGGCATGCTTTTCAGCAGGAACACAAAATCACAATTCAAACTGAAGACCAAGATAGCTGCAGGCACCTGGCTGCTCTGAAAGCTGGACTCTTTGTGATGTAAGGTGAAAGTCTAGACTGACTGGAAGGTTTTTAATGCTAAATTTAGACTCTTATTTCTTTTTCCTTTTCTAGCTGGAAAAAGAGTTCTAGCGGACAGTTATGTCAGGAGAGTCTTACGATTCAGGAAACATTGCAAAAACGTCACAAAGAGGAATTTTAAATTATAAAATTACTTACTTAATATGTTTTCTTTAGAACTTTTTTTGCCTTTTCAGCGGGGAGACAATGTGCCAAAGGTACTTGTATTCTCAGAAGAAGGCTATTTTCTTTATGCCTGGAATGATACAGTTGAAATGCCTCATGGTATCTTTGTATGGAACACTGCAATTGAAAGTTCAGTATGGATTACAGATGTTGGAACAGGTATGCATGGTGATGATATGAGAAATATTAGGTGGGGAAGAAAATGTAATACTGCAGATTTTGCTTTAAACAAGTCACTTATTTAAGTCTCTCAAACAATTCTGACACAGATTTGTGCTTTTCTTGCCATGAACAAACTTCTCGGGTGCTGCACAAAATAGTCTGAAGTTTCATGAGTTGTGCTGTGTGTTTGCTTACAGCTGCTGAGTTCGGTCAGCACTCCTCTCTGCTGCCCAGAAGTATCAGGGAAAAAAACCTTCTGGCTAGACCTAGATTTAGTGAACCTAATACAATGGATGAATATTGTTGTAGCCTGTGGATTTACTAACCCACTGTCATAATCTCATTATAGAATTTTGTCTGTTAGATGTATTAATACCACTTCTGAGTATCAGATTTTCTTTTTCAATCTCTGCAGTCAGTTTTAATACTTACATTTTGTTTTGTTAAGATGTTGCATTTTTTTTTCCTTGATTCAGGGAAATACGGACACACAGTGAAACAGTATAGCCCTTTGGGTAAACTTATGCAGGTCTTGGGCACACCGGGTAATGCTGGTTCAAGTTTGATTCCCCTGCAATTTGATCAACCAGCAGAGATCTTTGTGGAGGAAACTGGAGAAATCTATGTTGTTGATGGAGATGGAGGAATGAACAACAGATTGCTCAAACTATCAGATGGTATGGAAAAATGAACTGTTGCAGTAGTTGACCACTGAAAACTGGATTTTAAATAACACGGCTTGGGAATACTTTTAAGCGAGTACTGGGCAGAACTGTCATTTAACTTTAGTTTGAAGACCTTATTAAATCAGATCCTGTTTTATTGCTTGTCACTTCAGGAGAAATCTTCTAATCATTCATGAGAAGAGGCTGAGAGAGTGACTTTGTTCAGTCTCCAAGAAAGAAAGCTAAGGGGGATTCTTATTGCTGTCTTCAAGTCAGTAAAAAGGGGCTATAGAGAAGACAGAGACACGTGTTTCTTGGACATACACAATGAAGAATGAGGAACACTGAGCAAAAGATTCCAGAGGGGTGAATTTCAATTTGATTTTTGTTAGAAAACATTCAGAGTAAGAGTGGTCAGACAGTTAATGACAGGGTGGCCCAAAGATGGTTTGCACTCTCCATTCCTTTAGATGCTCAAAAGCTGATGAGTTATGGGCAACCTGATCTAACTTCAGAGTTGGATTTTTTTATCAAGGCTAGTCCTGCTTTGAGGAGCAGGCTGGACTAGGCAGTGTCTGGAGGACTTTTATACTTAAATTGTTCTGTGATTCTAATTAGTTTGCTCATACTCCTCATTTAGGGCAGTGACTAAGGAGTCTGCACATGCCCACAGCTGGAATAAGTGGAGGAGATACTGTTTCTCTGTTGTGCTATCATAAAGCAGATAGTTTCCTAATACCTAGTTTGCAAAATAGTAAATTGTTAAAAGCAAAAACTTCCAAGTAACAAATGTTAAAAATCAATTTAGGAAACAAATGAATAGCATAATCAGCCAACTTATTTTTTTCCTTTTTATTTTTTATTTCAGTGCTTAACAAAACCTTGGATTATGGCTCGTTTGTTAGTGTTACATTTCTGTAACCATAATCCTGAAACCACTAATAACAATCCAGTAGTCACTGTAATAGTCATGTCTTTTCTCAGACTTATGTATTGAGAGTACTGTGTTTAAACAGTTCAGAAATTTCACCTTTTACAAATTACCCAAAGTAACTTTGCAAGAGAATGACTTAAAAGCTGGTTTATTTGTTGTTTTCTCACTGTTTTTTTTTTTTTACATTTATTTTTCATGGTGCTCACTGCTTAGACTACAAAGAGATATGGCTAACTGGAACAAATGGGAGTGGCATTGGTCAGTTCAAGATTCCTCACAGTGTAACAGTGGATGCTTTTGGACGGGTAAAGACTAAAAGAAATTATTTTATTTCATCCTTCAACAGACTTGTTTATATGTATTTGAACAAAACAAAATGTATTTCTTTTTTATTTAAACTATTGGGATCTGTGTCGCTTTATGGGGTTACAGTTTTCGGTGTGATAGTCATGAGATGAAGTTTCATACTGCAGGTTCTATGGAAGCAGCTGACTCCGAGGTTAACACAGGGATCCTGACCACTTACACTGTCAATGTCCATGCAACAACAGACTGCTTCTCCTGCAGTTTGTAACAGGTTGCCATTGTGAGACTACAGGAGAACTGTGTTCTGTAATAAATAAAAGCACTTCTGTTTCTTCATGTAGAAGCAGTGGCCTGCTCAGGCCATCCTGACCTTGATTAACAGCTCTTCTCCCATGGGAAAGAGCATACCAAAGGATCGAGTCCAGCCATAAATACCTATGCTTTGACATACAACCCAGAAAACTGGGCTGTCAATGTGTGTGGGATGAATGATAAGAGCTAGAAACATCGTCTCTACTCTTCTTGTTTTTGTGTGGTTGCTTTCTCACTCCTACTGGCTGGCTGTGTAGTTGATCCTAAAACTTGTACACAGAAGAAACATCACAGAAAGATGATCCTGTTAGATGACAAAGTGGTGGTCTGTTATCCTCAGTTGCTACACTTCAGGAGGCTTTAATTTCATATTTGGAAATTCCAAGTAAGCTTCAGGCGATAGTAAGGCTCTAGCTAGGTGGTGGACATTATTCTCTTTTACATGCAGCTCAAGGCATTCCAAGAGTCTGCTTCGGCCAGGTGTTAATTGTAGTCTGGCTTTTGGTCTGCCAGTCCTAGAGAGGAATTGTGCAGTTGCTTCTTATTCTGTTTCAGGGAAAATAAGATTGCTTCACTAAAACACCACTGGTTGAAGCTTATTCTGCTGATGTTGTCTGAATCAGAATAAGAAGTGTATGTAAAAATCAATTCTCTGCCAAAACTGGCAGAGTGGGAGAAAAAACAGGAGGATATGGTCACTTTATGCTACAGGGTAACTGTGAGTTTATTCATTCAAAGACAGCAACTGGGATGAGCTATGATTCTACTGCCAACGTAGTGTTGATCATCAGTTTAGGTTAAGAAATAATTGTTAATTCATAAGAAATCTAAGAGAATGCTGTAGTAGTGTTTCATTTAAAAATAGTGATGAAAGATCTAAGATTATGGTTTTTGCTCCCTTTTTGGTGATACCCCAGAAAAGTTACGAAGTTTACATACCAGACTAATGAGTTGTCAAGAGCTAAAACTTCAATGATTGTACAAAAAATGCCTTCACTGGAACTGTCTAGTGGTATTCCTAGCTTGCAATGTTTGTGAACCCGGTTAACACAGGGTGGGACAGAGACAAAACTGGTTAGACAAAACCAGCTAAACATGCTCTAAGTGTTTAAATTGCTCAGTATTTGCAGTAGTATTAGGCATATCAAGAGTGTTTGCAGGTCATGATCATGAAATGAGACTACCACTGGAAAAACAAATGCAGGTGACAGACCTTTAGACAGATCTTGAGAATTTAATAGGAAATATGTCTTCATTGTGAGGATAAAAATCCAATCAAATATATCCATATAGCCACAAAAATGAAGAGAAGGCACCGATTTCTCTGTTAAAGTAGTATAAAATGATTTGTGTATGTTAACTACAGGCCAGTTTTGCTTTATATCTGGAAGTCAGAGCTACTAATTTAGTTGTGAATGGGAAAGTATACATTCTCCAGGGTACATTCTTCCATTTTTACTACAGGGAACTTTGCTCTTGTAAGAAACAAATGCATTTAAGTTGTTCTATTTGTTGACAGCTGTGATTTTTCTTTTTAACAGGTATGGGTTGCAGATAGAGGCAACAAGAGAATCCAAGTCTTTGATAAAGTCACGGGAGAATGGCTTGGGTCTTGGAGCGGCTGTTTTTCAGAAGACGGACCCTATTCTGTCAGGTATTGTTGAACAGTTCTAGAAGCATGCAGTTACATAAATAAGGTGTACTCTTACTGGTGAATTTAAATGTTGATATTTAATGCCTGCTGACAAGGAGTTAACCAGTGTAGTAAGGTGCTGAGTGTCCTAACATATGCAAAGATCTGCACAGTTGCACCTTGACAGGGAAATCCTGGCTTTATAACAAGCCCTGTGGATTTGAGTGCAGGATTGGGAGCTTCACTTTAAAGTCATTATGTTATAAACCTTACTATTGCAGCTTCTAAGGAATAAAGATTTTCTTGAATGAGTTTTCTATAGCATAATGTGTCTCAATTAGCAGCCATATGAAGAGCAAGGCTTACAAGTTAATTCTCAATGTCACATTGCATTTTGCCACTCATAGCCTTCAAAACTGTGACTATTAAAGAGGTTTTATATGTGTTAAAATGAGATGTCATAGCGAGTTCATAGTTCAAAAATATGTTTGTCTTTCACAGGTTTACTGCTGAGTACAAATACCTAATTGTAGCTCAGCTGAACATCAACCGGTTGGCAATCTTGGCAGCACCTCCAGTTGGCTCCATTGGGGACTGTGTCGTGGTCCACAGTGTCCAGCTGGCTGATGAAACCAAACCACACCTTGTGGATGTAGACATGAGGAGTGGAGCAGTCTATGTTGCAGAGATTGGAGCCCAGCAAGTACAAAAATACGTACCCTTAAGCTGATGGTTTCCCACAACTGCCGTGGCACAAGCTGTGTGACATATAAAACCTATGACCACATTTCCATGAGTCCTTTATAGCTTGTGTTTCCTTAGACAAGCACAGAACTGCACAAGTGCTCCCAGGACTCTAGAGCTAAGACTCTGTCCTAGCTGTTCTGGAGAAATACTTGGTCTTGAGCTGTTACTTGTTTAAGTAATGATATGGTGGCTTTTACTTTTGTTGCAATTGTAAAATGATAAGCATTTTCATTTTATTATATAAAACTTTACAAACACAACTGTTGATCTTAAATGTATGGAGTCAACTTGGGGCTCCTCTACTTAGACTGTGTGTGTTGTTAAATGGTCAGAAATGTCTGAAAGAAGTTTTATAAATTATTTCCTGGGAGAAGAGCACTTCATTTCAATGTTTCTTCACTTTGTTTTTTTTTACTGTTCAACACTGAGTATAAGGTTGGGTCACAATGTTAAATTAGATGCTGCTGGATATTGTTGTCAGTACTGATACTGGCATCTGCCTTAGGTGGTTAATGACATAAGTATTGAAATCTGTTTTTAGCTCTAGCTAAAGCCATAAAGTCTGTAATAAGCTTGAGCTAAATTGATATTAGACACTTCAAACTAAATTAAAAGTATGTGCACAACAGCCAAGTACTGATTCTTAACTAAATCAGTTCTTAACCTTATTTGATTTATATCGGCGTGAGTTTTCTGTTCCGTAAGATTTCATAGTGCAACAAATTGAGGTTCAAGTCATGTAAGTTCCTCAAGAAAAAACAAATTGCAATTTGCTAGGAAAGTCTTAATCAGCAGTAGGGACTGGGAGAGATATGATTTTCTTCTGATTTAATTGAAGCTCTGTCAGTTAACAGCAAAACATCTGTTTTAATTTATTTCCAGAACTCAGACTTCATCAACTCCATTAATGTCTAGAGTTAAGTTTCTTACACTGTTTTATAGCAGATGTCTCTAAGCTCTGTCCTAAAAAATCCTGCCTCTCCATTTCTAGACCAGAGGGGTTCTGCTTTCTTTACATGTTGCTACAAGATTTTAAGTTCACTTTATAGCACAGAGAGAGCCAAGTATGGGAAAATGGGATGGGGAAGATGGCATGGCAGAAATGAGACAGTGGATAACTGATTACCATGGTAAAACTGTGGAGCCACATTCCATATTTTCTAGCTCTTCAAAACATTTGAGATGATTTTTGCTGTTTCCACACTCTTACTCTACTGTGTGAATTTTTTTAATGCTAATTACCAGCTAAGAGAGGCAATTTTTTTCTACTTTCTTGGAAAGGGACTATGGGAAATACAATTGTACTGATGGGAAGTACCCATTTCAGTGACTGTTTCAAAAGCAAATGCTACTTAATTTGGTAGGTTTCAACCTATGATCACAAATTTGTGAGGCAGCAGATGGAAAATCTGTCCAGAAAAGTCAGATTCATACTTTCTCTGGAAAATAACTCAGCTGTGGAGCCTGACTGCCTGATTTCAGTACTATTTGAGATTAATGCACTAAATGTGAATGCTTTGTTGTTGGTTACATCCACAACAATAAAACCAGATCCCGCCTGGGGCTGTCCTCACTCAAGCCTTAGAAGCAGAACCTAAAGGTTATACACTAGCAAATATGGTCCGTCACTCGCATGGTCTTGAATGGGAGCTAGTAAGCAATATTTATTTGCTGAAAAAGTAGCAGTACTTCCTCTAGACCATGTGGATATGTCCACACAGTGTGTTGTCTGGCTTTTCTAACTAGTTTTTGACTAGCTCAGGGATCTCTGCTCTGTGTGCAATTTAGCTATTGTCTACACAAGGTGGATTTATTTTATAAAATTTTACTGTAATATCATGATATTTGAGCATATCTTGATGGAGTAGGGGGTCCAGGCATACCCATCTTTCTTCGCTACATCCTCTCCTTATTTATTTTTCCTTTGTCACATCCATTTGAAAGTAGAACTACAAGCTCTCTGGGAACATGTTTTTGTGTTCAGTAAAGCAATACAAGTGCACTTTTGGATGTTGACAAATAACTTACTTGTACGAGTTTCTGTTTGCTGCACGCATCTGCTCTCAACTCTTTTTCATGAGCTTTTGTAGCCCTAAGAAATGGGGAGTATCCATTCAGTTTTGTCTGGCTTTACTGAAATAGGCCAAGGTGCCAAAATGTGCCTTGCCACTAGGAATTTGGGTATCTGTGATAACAAGGGACAAGGGATGCTTATTATTAACAATTATGAGATGCTTAGACTCTATTTTATCTCTGTATCTATGACCAGACTGAGAAAATGATTTTGTGCACTAACTTGCTAATTCTCTGAATGTTTTCTTACGTATCACCTTGAAACCGATTTCTGAAAAAATGCATAGTAGGAGAATTTGATAAAATAAATTGAGAATTTCCCATTATTAAAGTCTTGGGTGCTTTATTTCTGTACTAATATAAATACATTCCATTGTAATGGATTACTCTTCTAAATACAGGGCCCTTGGCACTTAAATAAGGTATTTAATAATTTCTGATACCAACATTTAAATGTTATCTAAAATTCCATGTTATCTTTATACATCACTAGTTCTGTGGCCAGTCTCTTTTGCATTCTAATTTATGTATCAACACAGACACATAAATATCTCTCATATGTTTCCCTCTGAGTAATTAGTAAAATGGAATTATGAGTTACGTAAGTGCCAAGTTTAAAAAATATATTTAAACTGTATACCCTTATGATGCTAGTGGGGAAATTAAAAAAAGAAACTAACAAAACACTTCTTATTCCAAATCAGGTTTTATTTTCAGAAAAGATTTACTGAGCAATTTGTCTAGTTTTAAGGAGACCAAGAAGGGTTCTCTATGGATTAGAAATACTTGCACAAGAAAAAAAAGTAACATACTGCAGTGTTAACTAGACAAGAGAGAAACCTAAGGTGATTGCTAGAACTGCCCAGAAATCTAATTTTAGGTACTAAGTGCCAGCTTTTAAGTGTGAGCAGTAATCACTGGAGTATTCAAGTAATGGAAATAGAACTACCCCCTATTTTGATGTGTCCAATTCTGCAGGCCTTTTTTTTTTTTTTTTTAATTGATACTTTTCTTTGAGTAAGTACCTAGATTGTTAACTGGATGATGTTTCCAGGGTGTAAGACCAGATCACATAGTCCTCTCTCTTCACATAAGCATAGATTGGTTTGGGTTGGAAAAGACCTTTAAGATCATCTGATTCAAACTCCCTTCCATGGGCAGGGAACTTTCCACTAGATCAGGTTGCTCAGATCATCCAACCACACCTTGAGCACTTCCAGACATGGGGCATTTACAACTTCATTGGGGAACCTGTGCCAGTGCCTCATTATTCATGATTTTTTTGTGATGCTCAACAGCCTTTTTGTGTGTGTGTGTTTGTGCTCTCATAGTCAGAAATTTATTAACAATATTTGGCCAAAACAAAAAAAGCCTGAGTCAGGTTTGTGCTATGCAAGATCAGTTTAGTGAGGCAGAACCACCTCATTAAAACCTGAAGGGGAGGGTACAAAAGTATGTCCGTGGCTCTGTTCGCTGCTTGAAGCTCACTGCCTCTGTGAGTAAGTTCGCTGCCTTACAGTGGTTATTAACCTTTTTGAAGCATTAAGTAGTCAGTTACCTTAGCTGGCACTTACTTTCTTAACAATTTGTATCCTGAGAAGCCTTCTCAAGCCATCTATCACCCAGAAGTGTTTGCAATCACTTAAGTTGCCTGTATCCAACGTAAGAGGGCACCAAACCCCTGCTGATGCTTGGTGGACTCAGTGTGAAGACAGACAGGCCTAGCAGCTGGTGCTTCCTGAACGTTTTCAGTAAGTCAACAAAGATAATGAATTGCTCCAGACTTCCCTTCTCTTTTCAATATAGACTGCTTTAAGCATAAGCTGATCATAAAATCAGAGTATTTTTGGCTCATTATTACTGGATTTATGTCCATCTTTTATTTCCATGGTTTTCCTAGGAAAAAAATCATTAATTCAGTGTCCAGAGACAACTGGATATCGTTAATTGATTCTTGTAGTCCTTACATCCTTGGTTTCAGTGGAATTACTACTGATATGTTGCTTTGGAAACATAATAATTTATAATAGTATAACTGTAGCAGCATAATTATACCATGAGAGCGATGCCAGTATATTTCCCTACAGAGGTGACCCTGAGTGAGATTAGAGCTAAGCTTACTTAATCTCATTCACCAATTTTATTCTACTCCTCCTTTCTCAACCCATGTTTAAAAAAATCTTGCTCTGGTTTTGTATTACTATTTTATTCGACTCCTTTGGGAGACTGCATCTGCAAAAATTGTATTTTCCAGCAGTTGCCATAAAAAGGTTAGAACACAGACTTTTCTTCAGGTAAATGATTCAAT
The DNA here is from genome assembly GCA_013397775.1 of Eulacestoma nigropectus. Lineage (NCBI taxonomy): Eukaryota > Metazoa > Chordata > Aves > Passeriformes > Eulacestoma > Eulacestoma nigropectus. The sequence continues at coordinate 39,536 of VZTE01002784.1, read as the reverse complement.
ATATATGAGTCTTTCAGTGTTCATAAAACATCAAAGTCATGTTGCTTACATGAAATTTTAAAGTAGGAGCAATATTAATTTATGCACACAGGATGATTTGTTACTTCATTAAAGCTGAAGTAACACTGATACAAATGAGATATGGGATAGACACTTTATCATAGTATCACATGTTTTGAGTCTGAGGAAACCACATGTAATTCTGTAACTGGATCTGCAAAACAGAGGTGAAAAATACTGCCCAGTTTCAATAAGAAAAAGCCTGGTAATTCAGTCTCAGCTATGGTGAGATCTCTTACAAACAAATTAGGACTTGAGAAATCTCTTTAATAAATAAGTCTATATATTTAAATTCTTCCTAATAGTCAATAAACATCATTATGAAGGGGAGGCTTTATTCTGGATTAATTTGTCTTCAACGTCCTGTGTTCTGTTTTCAGGTAGCTTAGAGATTTAATATGGCAATTTTTTTTTCTTATCACCCATGGAGTCATTTACAGATGAAGACTGAGTCATCTCTTGCTCTGCTCCTCATCTAAACTGTATAGATTGGAAAACTTGATTTGCAATGGAAAACTGATAATACTTTAATTTCAAAATGTTTTCATAGCACTTTTTAATGAAAACAAACAAATCCAGAAGAATGTTTACTGTGCGACAGGAAGTCTGGATATTAGAACTGCCAGCACTAAACCTATCTGTGTGCTGTACAGGAGTAACACTATCTCCCCATGATTTGATGAGGCTGAATTTATTCCTACTACTAGCTCTCAGTGTAGTACTGACAGTTGTCAAAGAATTTGGGTGACTGCATGGTCAAGGTGTAAAGGTGGAAGAATAGACCAGAATGGATAACGAGTTTTTTATCTGTGTTTGCTGTTGAAATGCTTAGCAAACTTTTCATGCTGTTAACAATTTTGACAGGGTCTTAATCAGAAGATCTGGCTGAATTTAAGTGTCAGTAAATGGCTTATTGAAACACTCTGATAAGTTACTAGCAGGTGGTCAGTTCATTAAGGTCATTAAGTATTTTCATGAGATTTCTGAAATACTAACTTGTGCTTAGAACTGCATTAGCATCAGAGGAGAGAAAAAAAATGGCAAATATGGTTCAAGGGAAGAAAAAAAGTCCACCACACACACACAAACAAACAAAAAACCCCCCACCACGCCTGTGTGTGAGATTTCTGTAGAGGTTCAAAAGAATTGATGACAGTACCTTGCCAATTGACATAAACCATAACGAAAGAGTAGATGTATTGGATGCACAACCATGAAATCTATTACAGGTCTTTGGAAGAATCTCTGAGCATGTATGTCAGGATGATCTGGCTAATAAAGTTTGCTTAAATTTTAAAAGGGCTTTTAGCAACATCTCATGCCAAGTGTCCAATTGTGTGAAATGAAAAAGAAGGGATAATTATGGAAGACTAATTAAAATATTATAAATGAAGTTAAAAACTAGTTCTGTGCTGGTCAGTGTATTGATAAATGTTCTGGAAATTAATTTGAGAAGTCAGGGACAGAATTTACTGACAATACTAAGCTACTCAGGCTTGAGAGTAAAGACAAAAGCTGCAGAGTTGCAGAAGGATATCATGAGATTGAATGACTGGGCAATAAAATAGCAAAAGAAATATAACATTGATAAATGTAAAATCAGGTACAATTAGTAAAAAGAAATCCAGTTTTATACATTGTGATAGCTTTAATATGTACTGCCATTCAGGAAATTACTCCAGCTCATAAAAGATGATTCTATGAAAATACCAGCTTCCAAACTCAGCAGCAGTCAGGAAGCAAAGAGAAAAATGGGCGGTACTAGGAAAGTACCAGCTGATCAAACAGAAAGCTTTGCAATGCAGTTATGTGCATTCCTAGTGCATGCTCATTTGGAATACGACAGGCAATTCTGCCTCTTCTTCCCCCTTCTAATCTCAGGAAGGTTAAAGCAGAACGAGAAATAGTAGAGCAGGGATAGAAAAGTCTGTTAAAAATCCTTGGCTGTCTGCAGCTACTGTGTGGGGTATCGTCAGCATTTCATCACGTAAGGCCTCTGCATGAACAGGCCTTTTCCCTATAGCTGCTGCTGTAAACTGGTTTGGCTTCAGAGCTCGGTGAGGATGTACAGACTGCTGGCATGCCACGGTGGGGTGGAGGATACAGATGGGCAGACACATGTGGTGTCTGTTATGCAGGAGAGGTTACTTTGAAAGGAAAAGTAAGAGTTTGCAAATATCTAAGCTTTTAGTGGTGAAGGTACTTTATGGATAGGACATACAGTCACAACGTCCGTTCGTCTTAGCGAAAATCAAGAGTTTCGGCAAAAAGATCAGAGTTGCCCTCATTCCAGTCTGATCACCTTTGATGTTCCTCCCAAGGGTCATGCTCTGGCTGCCTGTGCCACCTGTCAACTGTCCCGAAGATGAAAAGCACTATGCTCTCTGCATCAGATACTAAAATACAAAAAAATATTACATTTTTTGGTAACACGTCATTACCCAGGGTCTGACACAACCACAAGGTAGCACAAGCCAATTTTTCTTCAAAGACTGGAGCCCTTGAAAAACGTTTGAATTCAAATGAAGGTGCTCTTTAAATGTTTTAATGATTTCCAGCCAAGACACAATGCTGATGGTTGTGCTGGTTTATTTCAGTGCATTGGTGTAGCTGGAACAAGCAGGCAGAAGATGACTCTTGGCTCCCAAATGAGGCCTCTTACTGCAATGTCCATGGCTTGGTCTACAAGCAAATACCCGTAATTGTCACTACAGAGGTGCTGTATAAGAGAAAGGAATCATATTAGAGGCATGTGCTTCAACATGTGTATAAATCTTATAGTGAAAATATGTCTTTAATCAATTAAGGAGGAGACCTGGAGGTCAGTGGGGAGGAGAGGGCAGGGATTCTACTTAGCAGAGTCCACACTAGCTCTGTTATAAGGCTTGCCCCATCTTACTTAATGCCCAGTCTAATTTCAGAGCTTTTAGTAATGAAAAGTAGAAAATTGTTATAAGAGCAGGAGATTTTACTTTAACTAAGGATTGCCATGATGTGCCTCCAAGCTGTTGCCTTAACAGGGCTTTGTGATGGGTGATGCTACCAGATAAAAACAGAAAGAAAGTAAGTTTGAATCATCTGTAAGACAGAAAATGAGCTGGAGAAGGTAAAAATATTTGGGATGACTTTAAAGGTGGTACCTTTCAATTGATATGAAAATGCTTGCCAGTGTTCTAACAAGGATGCATGATGCCGCAGAGAGCTCCTGATTTTCATTTTGCCCAAGCTCCTTGTCATAAATGTCCTTCTTTCTCATAGACAGTTGAGTCAGGAGGAAATACAGGCCACAAACAATATTTATCAAACATCTTTTATTAATTAAACTGTTGATATTAATAGAGTCAAGTTTCTATTTTCCTTATAATTATGTCTGATGGTGTTTCCCCAGCTGACCCATGTGGATCTACCTCCAGAGCTCACCCAGCTGCAAAGGGCTGCCAAAGACAGCTCCCGCCACATACTTACCTTTTCTCTGGCCTGCTGCTTTCCATCACAGTTTCTCCATCCTCACCCAGGCTTTGGCAGTGCACAAGTCTTCTTCCCTGCACACAGCTCCCCAGCAGTGCTCAGGAGAGGAGGACAGACTGCACGTCAGGAAGCCCTGACAGCACTGGAGGGGCTTATGTTATAAAAGTCTCTTTTTTTTAAACCAAGCATTGCAAAGAAAGACGCAGCTTATCTGAAAAGGCAGATTTGCTGGCAGTCTAGGCAAGGCCACCTCTAAAGCAAAGCTGGCCACCAGGCAGTCCTAGGAAGGTTGCCAGGTGCTGTGAAACCCATGCAGCTCTGCAGAGCAGTCAGTCATGCAAGGCCTGGTGTGTCACACTGGCTTCTCCCTGTGCCCTCCCTGCTCCACATGGAACCAGAGGGTCTTTCTGTCATGATGGCTGCTCTCTGAGCAGCACCTTCCTTCTCCAACAGAGGAAGCAATCATGCTCCCAATGTAAAACCTATAATGATCTGCAGACACAACTTTTGCAAGGAGAAATATTATCTCTTGTTAGCACAATTGAGGCAGTTTAAAGCAGGGGACAAGCATTTGGGTATTGCAAGGCCTTATGTAACTTTCTTTTTTTTTTTTTTTAAATCAACTTTCTCACTAGGTATAATAAAAGATATCACCTTCCCCAGCAAATTTCAGCTTGTTCAAGATGATGGAACAAATTTCAGATTGTATGGATTGCATATTATGTGTTTCCTAAACACAAACATACACACACTCAGGTCTACAGATAATATATCAGGAGAGGTGTGCAGCAGATGCAGTATATATATAAAATCTAACATTCATACATATGTATGTTATTTAAATTTAATTTTTATTGATCTAGTCAGGGACTGAGGCATGCTGGGAGAGGAGAATAGTAGCAAATGCTTCTATAATGAAACTGCCTAAGCCACCCAGCATCAGCAGTAGTTCCCTGCTGTGTTGGCTCTGTACAGACACAGCCTGTGCCCTGGAGGCAAGGAAATGGGCTGGTGTTAAAGAAAAGCAATATGTAATTCAGTAAGACAATCTGAAACCTCCATGCTTTCAAAAGTAGGTCTGGCTTGGTGTGAGGGATCCATTAGATCAGCTCAGGTGTCCCAAGGAATGCTATTGCATCAGTCTAACCCACTGCAATACTTACAGTGTATGAGTTTTAATGGATTTTATGACATCCTTAATTCTCACTCTTTTGCTTGGGAGAAATTTCAGCTGAGATAGTAATGGAATAATAGCTGCTTGACCCAAAATCTTTATCAGAGAAGAAACACTTGCAGCTTGATCTAAAAATCTCAAACCCTATGTTATTTCAAAAGAAAAAAACCAGCACTTGGCACTACACAATACATGAGATAAAAGCCTGCATGTTGCCAAGAGAGCTTGACATTGCAGATAATGAAACAGTAGGAAAATTAATAGAGAGGAAATTATGAGTACCTTCTAAAAAGTTTTATTATAAACATACCTGTTAGCCCATGGAATAATTTCTTTTTCACTGCAATGTGGTTAGAGGTGAATCCAAGTAAACAAAACATTCAAAAATTAAGTGGAACACAGTGACATTCAATGGAAGTACAAGTCCATGACACAGGCTGGAAATGCATCCTTTTTGTCAGGCAAAGATTCATGCAAGCCTAGTCAAATTGAATGTGGTTCCTGGTGCACACATTTAAAGAGCCAGTACCAGGATAGATCTATCCCTAGGATAGCAGTCTTGAATCCCAAGTGTAAATTAGGCTCCAAATCAGGAGTGGCAATTGGTAACATTTAAATAAACACCAGCAGGCCGAGTGACTGATAATCCCACTGCTCATCCCTCGCTAGCCTGTGCCTCCTCAGTGAGGGTGAGTGACAAAACCAGGTACATCCTCTGAAGCGCAATAATTAAATGGGCTGAATCCTGCATGGCTGGGTGTTCAAAATGCAAATACTGCTGCTTTTTTAAATTCAGCAGAGAATTTATTAGCCTTTTATACAGATAATCAGATGCAGTGGGGGAGGGATGGATGGTAAAATTGAAGCAATACTGGCAACCCAGAAATGGTGGGACAAATGGGATTGGGTTGCTTCATTCCTATTCTGGGATAAAACTATTTTAGCTGCTGCTACTGGTTCAATTGCCTGGCCTTAGTTTTTTAAGAGGGTGAAAGCAAACCTGAAGCCTCGTGTCGGTCCCTTATTTTTTGCTTTCTTGCTTGTTCCACAAAGGAAGGGAATGAAACAAAATGGGAAGCTGACCACTCCTCCTCCAGCCTGGAGAGGTCTCCAGGTGCCCAACAAGGGTGGCTTTTGCTTTGCAGCAACACCCTCACCCACAGACCATCCTGAGGGGATAGAAGGAAAGAGAGAACAGAACCAGCACTGGACACTTCTCCTCCCATTTTTTTTTGCAGCTGTTTTACTTGGAGCCCAGTCCTAGACCCCAGTCTCTGGTGTCCTGTTCCTCTTCTTCAACAAGGCTCTTGAGGAAACTCCCAGGACTGCAGTGGGTTTATCAAAATACAAGCTGAGTGATCGATAAAGCCAGTCATGTCACCCAGCCAAAACCTTCCAACATTCACCTTTATTAGACATTAGATTTGTTTACTTTTCACCTCTGAAGTTAAACTATTCAGGCTGAAGTCATCCATGCAATGGATTTGCTTTATCTTCTGCTTAAATCAGTGACTCCTAAGAAAGTATATGGTCTTCCACTTATTTAGAACAATTTTAAAACAGGCAGAAGCTCTAATGTCTTCCTACTAAATATGGCTTTAAATTCAGCAAAGGTCATGTCCTCTGCATGAGATAATTTCCACTTGTTATTCCTGTGGAAAATATGCGGATGTTTGGCTGTGCAGTGAGCCTGGAGATGTCCAAGGAACGGGAAGCTGAAGGAGGACCACCCAGCAGAAGACACTAAATGAGACAGGAGCCCCTGGGGAGAAAATAAATGGTGATCATGTCATTAAAGATTGTAGCCATGATGCATGTGGGGAAAGGGCAGATTTAGAGTTGCACAGACAGCATTAACTCTGATGCTTCCTAGGCTTTTGCCTGCTTGATTTAGTAGCTTTTATAACGTATTAAATGTGCATATGTGCATGTACAGTATTGTTTTCTGACAATGTCCCTTTAACCTGATAAACCTGTTTGCAATTCACAATACCTCGACACCCAATGCCACTCAGTGAAAATAAGTGTTTTGTAAAGTGATCCCTAGGACACAGCTGAGGAGAACATGAAATTACAGTGCAAAGTGGGCTTTCAGTGTTACTGAGAAAGAAAATAATCCATGTCACCAGAGGTGGGCTGCTGCTTTGGATCTTATTCTCTCTTTACAGTTTTCCTTACAGCTATGTCCAATGGTGTTTACAGTGTATGTGTTTAAGTGGAGGGGAGAAAACTGTTCACCAGAAGCCTCAAGAACCCACAAGAAAAACATTCTTCTTGGTTTATCAGTTACTTGTTTTTTGTTACTTCTGTAATCAGCTCTGTCTTTTACTCCTTCTTAGCTTTTAATTTTATTTAGCGGACCTTGCCTGTACACAGATCCACAAATAGAACAAGCCAGTCTCCCCTCTCACAGCATAAGATTCAAAAATTAGTTTCTAATGAAAGATGCTTCCAGTCTTTTTGAAAGAAATAGTAATTTGAGTCACAACAAGGACTATTAAACAATTTTCTGTACTGAGCTACAATAGGTAGCTGTTTTCATCTCTACACCTCTTCTAATTGTTCACTATTATTCTTACTGCTTATATATCTGGATGGGTTTTAATGTGCTTAAGATGCTTCTCCAGAGTATTTTCCTATATTATGGTGAGCAGAGTTATTATATGGTTGGTCCTTTCGTCCTCCGAGCATCTTATTACCTTATCAATTAAGATTTTATGAGCAGTCCTATCTTGCTAAAATTTGCAAATCAAATAACTTTTAATTTAAAGGAGAATGATTTGATGGTAGTGTCTGCTGGGTTTCAGCTAAAGTAAATCAAAATACACTCAGTGTAGCTGAAATTGTCTTGAAAGCAGAAAGGCAGTTGCACTGTGAATCTGTGGGGGTGGAGGTGATGAATTACACTGTGAAAGAAAATGAAAACCAGATGGCACTTGCCAAACACCAACACAGTGCAGTTATGCATAGTGGAGGCACAGCCACACAGCACTTACACAAACCTGTTACCTAGACCCTCACCAGGCTGCTGAGCAGAGTGAAGCTTGAGTTTTGCTGAGGTGTCTGATGACATCGGGGTTTTGTGAGATGAAGACAAAGCAGCAGCTTGGGCTGAATGAGCCCAGGCTTCAGATGAGATGATGGACGGGCAGTTTGCCAGGACCTCCCCAGCACTGGTGGCTTCCCCCAGAACTGCTGCACCGTTTGGAACCCCCACCAGCGCCCGCAGGGCAGGGAGCTGCTGGCTGCTCTGCTAACAGGGCGTGAGGGGGGGTTGAAGTCTGAGCTTGAACAGCGTGTTTTTTCCCTTTTACAACAGCTCAGGCATCGCTTTGGTGGCCACAAATAGTTTTAAACTCACAACTTCAGTTGCATTATGAATTTAAGCTTGGTGTAGGAGGAATCCAGACTTTATATAGGAGGAGATAAAACTTGTAGGAAAGGTTAAAACACTGACTGCACTGCAACCAGGAATAAAATTGTCACTGACAGCTACAGCAAAAACAGCATTTTCCCCTATGCAAATACATCACATATTTTGTTGTTGCTAATACGACCCCACTCACTAGGACCATAGCAAACACCAGAAGATACAACCTGGTGATGAGGGATTGACATCAGAGTTGGGTTGGTTCTGCTGCTCCAGAGCATCCACAGTTTACAAGCTGGGGAGTACAGCTGTAAGTGAACAGAAGCTTTTTGCTCAGTGAGTTATTGCTTATTAAGTGTTGTTGTTTGAATTTCTTTGCAACTTTAAAGTAGATTTTCCAATCAACAGATGAGTCATTCCCCTAATCCTCTTTATTTTGCCAACAGACAAGTAAGAAGACTCAGCTGATACACACCTTGGCATATTGCCATTTTATGATTCAGTCTACTATCATAATTGTTTGTTGTTCTGCTTTGTTTCAGTGAAAATTATGGATTATGATAATTATTTTGCATATTGTACTTCTCTTTTAGTCCTTAGATCTAGAAAGGGATTTGGACCTGTTTTCCTGCAAGTGAACCACAGCAGAGGCATGCCATTTTTATTTAGAGATACCTAAGTTAATCTTTATTATCAACATCTCTTATTAGCAGCATTAAAGAGGAAAACTGATTCCCAAGAAAATCCTTCTGGGCACTTTCCCATCAGTAAAAGGTCATGGCACTGCAGAGTTAAAGCCTCATCATCTCTACATGACTATTCTTGCCGGGTTTGTTCCAGTTAAAATATCTTGTGAAATGGTCATATGAGTGCTTTATGATTTAATTCAGCAATTTATAGAAGACTCCCTTTGACTAGAATTTTCTACCCTGCAGCTGAGATGAAGTAACTGACAATATGCCTGGGGCAAAGGAAGGGACAAATTTCAACTGGAGATGCTAAAAGCTTGTGTAGGTACGCATTTTTAGGGGTTCTGCTGTGCTGTGGCACCATGCATGGTGCTTAAGGTGAAAAAGTTTCGATCCATTAACGTTGCAAAACTGACCCCTCCTTCAGCTCAGGTGAATGTTGCATGTCACAACATTGAAAGCTTCTCTGTGGGAGAGTTTCCAGATGAGGTCTCTCATCCACTACATTGTGAAGGCAAGGGTCTAATTAGATCTATTAGCTGTTTTTCTTGCAAAACCCACCTGCGAGCTGGTGCTGACCTGAGATGTGCAGCTTCTGGCCACAGCCCTGATTTACACCTGCCTTATGCTCTCCATGGGAAAAAATGTTTGCTCTTTTCCCTGGGCAGCTGGAGGAGAATCTGAACTCCACTATCTCAGGTTGAAAGGCTGGATGGCAAAGACTATGTCCATTCTATTAATAATAACAAATCAGAGGGTTTGGTTCTTATCCCTGAGTGACATGGACTGTCTCACATCCACACACCCCAGGACATGCTCCTCCTGTAGCACTCCCACCCCATCCTCTCTCTGGATGTCCTCTGGCACCCAGTTGGTGCCCCTTCAGCAACAGAATTATTATTTAGAGGGCTGAGAAACTTTACCTTGTTTTCTTTTTCTGCAATAATCTAGGGTTTGCTCTGCAACTTTGAACTTCAAGAACCTGTAAGTGGATATTTTATTCACACCAGTGTGTGGCATGAGCACATACACCAATGATAGAGGGTCAGGTTCACTCATGGTGCCTTCTGGCAGGAGCTGCTGAGAAAAGACTCTCCCCAGAAGCACTCCTGGGCTCTCTCTTGGAAAACATTCACTGGAGTGGTCAGGTCAGCCCTTGAGCAAACTAAAAATTCAGCAGAGAAGAGTTGGGGACCAGTGTTCAGCCCCACCCCCTGCCCCACATTTGTTTAGCAGTGCTAACATACGAGGAGTCAGCACCTTATTTTAGCCAAAACAGTATTACCAAATGAGCAGAAAAGGAATTACATGAGTCAAATTCAACATTGCACACATTCACTCCCTGCCAGGAAGCAAATATTCCCATCAAACAGTTTAATCCAGATTAGAAATATATACATAAATCTGGCAGAGAAGGAATCTTAAGTCTCTCAAGTCAAACTGCTTCCTGAGACTTCTCCTGGGAAAATCAGCTCATGCCCCACCTCCCACTCAAGGTCCCATCCAGAATTATGGTTTCATCTCATGCAAAATACCCAAAGTTTTTGGCAAAATATTTGAAAATTAATACTGCAGCACAATCATGGAAACTCCTCTCTTTTTAATGGGATTTTCTGCCTGGCTAATAAGCAAATTGTCTTTTAAATGAAAGCTGCCTCTGAGTTTGTTCTCCTGCTGGATTCCAGCCCAGTTGACAGAGAAAGAAACTCCAGAGAAGTTTTGTTCTCTCTGACAATGATCATGATGTTAAGTGAAGTGTAGTGGTTATTTATTTATTTATTTATTTGCTTGCTTACTGACTTGCCATAGTTAATCTCTGTTGCATTGCTGCCTGCTGTCTCTCCCCATTGGTTTAAAAGGAATGTTGCACCTTGGGTTGTTTTTTCCCTCATGGTACTTTAACCACCCAAATCTCTCGATGATGGTGTCTCCTGTCTTCTAGCCCTGGGGATACTTTTCTGCCATAATCATCCTTTATCTGTCTTAGAGTTAACTCTTGCAGTCCTTTTTCCCTAGAGGTGAGGGAATGGACAGACAAATGGAGCCAACAATGAATGAAAGCAGCAGGGCTGCATACCCCAGCAGGGTAAAATGCTGACTTAACCAGCACTGCTTTGGACAATCACAGTTGCTTTCCAGTTACCTTACTGGTCACAATCTCTACAGGTCATTGCTGTGCTCTGTAGTCACAAGCTTCTCAGAATAAGAGTTATACATTTTAATTTATCTGTGAGGCAACCAGCACAGCAGCAGTGCTTCTGAACGTAGATGATAATTCATTCTGGCACTGTGCTGTGCTGTGTTAATATGAAAATGCAGTGCTGATTTTGTTTATTTGTTTTGTGTAAGGAGACTGATGCTAAATTTCCCCCTGCAAATCCAACAGGATCATTGCGGTTTAAGATAATTGCATAGCTTAGCATAGTTGTAAAACTGCAGTTCATTCTGGCACTGGGAACCTGCCTTTGATGTATCTCAGGTTCATCTTCTGGAATGGACTGCCAGTTTGTCCCACGATCCATCATTTATTTATTTAAATCTAAAACAATCAAGATCGGTTCCCAAGGCCCCATGGAACTGCCATAATAAATTATGCAAAAATATTGTCAAGTTAAGCCTCAGCAGTTCAGCCAACTACCTACCTCCACTGTCAGCTGGAATGCATGTTTCTGCCTCCTCTGAAAACCTACATAAATGCCTTTTGCAGTATGCCTGGAAAGTCAGCAACTTTGGTATCTTTAAAAGAAACAGAGGAAGGACTTCCAGAACCATCAAATATAACACTTTGCAAGTGCTGTGCTTTTCCCAGTTCCTGGGAGCTTCTGAGGAAAAGCCATTTCTTGGTGTTGCAGGCCCAGTCCACAGAGGACTTTACTGTGCACACAAAACTGAGTGTGTGACAGGACAAGACACTCTTAATCCAAACACAGAGAGTACGGAAAACTGCAAGGGATAACCATAGAAATATTCTTTCTGCTTTCTCAGGAAAACACCATAAACTCCAAGCACTGAACACAGCTCTGAAGCACTGAACACAGCTCCTGAGATATCAATATCTTATCTCTGTACTGGGTCTGTGTGGCAAGGTTTTGGTGGTGGGGGGTGCTACACAGGTGCAACTCTGAGAAGCTGCCAGAAGCTTCCCCATATTCAACAGAGCCAATGCCAGCCGGCTCCAAGACGGACCCGCTGCTGGCCAAGGCCAAGGCCATCAGATAGTGCCTCTGGAATAACAGAGTTAAGACGGAGAAAAAAACACGGCAACTGCAGCTGGAGAGAGGAGTGAGAATATGTGAGAGAAACAGCCCTGCAGACACCAAGGTCATTCGGGAAGGAGGGGGAAAAGGTGCTCCAGGTGCCAGAGCAGAGATTCCCCTGCAGCCTGTGATGAAGACTATGGTGAGGTAGCTGTGGCCCTGCAGCCCACAGAGGTCCACAGTGGAGCAGGAATCCCCCTGCAGCCCATAGAGATGTGTGATGAACTGTCTGCAACCCCCATTCCCTGTCTTCCTGCACTGCTGCGGGGGGAGAAGGTAGAGAATTGAGGAAGGAAATTAAACCCTGGAAGAAGGGAGGGGTGGGGGGAAGCTGTTGTAAGATTTGATTCTATTTCTCATTATTGTACTTGGATTTAATTGTCAATAAACTGAACTAATTCTCCCAAGTCGAGTCTTTTGCCCACTATAGTAATTGGTAACTCTCCCTGCCTTTATCTCAACCCACAAGCCTTTTTTTTTTTATTTTCTCTCCTCTGCCCAGCTCAGCAGGGGAGTGCCTGAGCAGTTTTGGTGGGCACCTGGCACTCAGCCAGGGTTAGCCCACCACATATTCCTGAATTTTCTGCCTGGATTTCAGTTGTTGAGCTGCATGAGGCATATTTACCAGCATCTAACCCTGAGGTAGCCATCACATGGATCACGTTGTCAGTGTTTGTGCCCAAGAGGGAAGGCTGTGTGTGTCTCATGAGACAGATATTATGAAAACTGCTAAGAAGAATGCAAACAAACGGAGAAGAAAATGATAAATAAAGTAGGCTTAAAATAGTGATATTATTTAAACTATTACTTTCACTGTAGAAGCTCTAAACCCTTTACTTTTTTCCCTAAAGCCTATGTCCCTGGTACCTCCTGAATAACTTCCCAGTATATCCTATTTCTTCCTACTCTTGTCAGTACTGTGGCAAAAAAGGTCAACTGTCACAAAATGCTATTAAATTCCTTTAGCCTCCAAAATGCTTGGCTGCATCTAGTCTTCCTGTTGGCACTGCTCTTTGTTATGCAGTAACTCCGGTGCTCATGAATTGTCTGGAAAAATGCTTGTGGGCCCATTCCAAAACCATGCCAACAACTTTTTGCAAAAATGCAAAACAATTCTGGCAATTTCAGTTACAGGAAGCACCTTCTGCAATCAACAGAGATCAACTGATCATGTGCAGCCAAGGATGCTGCCCATCCAAAAAAGCTCTTGACTCAGGGGACTTGAGATCTGCAGCTGAGTCTCAGCCTGTTGTCCATGTGCATCTTTGGTCTCCACAATGTCTGTGCCTTGGGATGGATTCTACGAAAAGTCCAGGCTGGCTATGGGCCGAGTACTAAGTGGAAATAAAGCACCTTTCTGAAATCTGGTTCCTAAACACAAAAAAGGGAAGTGTAATGGAAACTTGAGTGAATGGAGGCTAGACTTCAGCTAGATCACAAAGCCCCATTTTTCCAGATCTCATCTCTAGACCTTACAGTACCAAACAGAGCCAAACACAAGCCAAGCAGAAACACTTTCAATTATAAAGGAGTTATATTCTCTTTGCAAATCATCCTTAGCTAGGCTACATCCCAAAAGAGTTCTGTTTTTCAGCACTCCAGTAAAGAAGCAGCCTCATAGGAATGCTAAACCCCCTGGGACCAATATTAAATATTGCGTGATATTGGAAGGCCACTTACCCTCTTCAGTATTTTCTGAATGAAAGACTCCTTAGAATGTGGAAAAGTAAAAGGCTGTAGGATCACTTGTAGACATTCTATTAACTGAGGCTGTATCTTGAGATTTCTAACATGGCATTGCTGAAGTTTCTAAAACAACTCAGCTTTCAAAACTTGCAAGACCATTAAAAGATTATTCAAGGAACAGAGAGCACAATCCAGGAACTGAAGTGGAAGAGTCTGTAACTGGTTTTGATGCAATTACCAGCAGGCACCGTTAAATCATACATGTACATGGTGTATGTTTCACCAAAGTTGTGTTTAAGCTGCTTTTCTTATTGAAAGGCAATGACTGGCCTGCCTTTTGCACAGGTGAGTGCAATTTAGATATGTTCATAGGTAAAGCAGACACAGCAGCTGGAGGATTAATTAAACGTTTACCTAACTACATAAACAGACAGTGATATATCTTCATAGCATCTGGCAGTTTAACCATTCACTAGGCATCCTATAATTAGCATGCTGATGAATTTAATAGAATACTGTTCTAATGTAGTGCCAGATGGTCCTTCTGACTTACAAGGGGAATGACAATCTCTGTCATGTTTACTTCAATGGTAGCAGAACAGCCAAAAAGATGGTTCTTAGACTACAACACTGATGATGTAAGAGGTTATGTTTGCTGTCCTCAGAAAGCAATGGCTTTAAGTGTTGCTATATGAAGTAAGCATGGTTCAGGAACTTCACATGAAAAGTTTGCTTGGCTTTCCTCGTTTATTTCTGCTATTTGGTAAAGGCATTAGCTTGCTTGCCGTGTTTGCAGAAGAACTTCGTATAAGACAAATAAGCACCAATCCCAAGGTACTGTGGAACAGGAGGAGGTGGAGGATATTGAGTAATGCTCAGAGAGGTCTGCTCTGCAGCAAGACCTCTGAGATGACCGCTGGCCACATCAGCGGAGCTTTAAGTTACATTACACAAGTGACTCTTTGCTGTAGTTCCATTCATTAGAGGAATTAACTTTTACAAAGCAACTAGTGAAATGGCAAGGAAAATAAAATGAGGAATATCCATGGAAGAGTAACTAAAAGACAGAGATGGAGACATCTGCTGTCAATAAGTAAAGACAATTATTATGTAGCCAGCAGAAAATGACAATAAATTTCAGTATCATTCTGGAGTTTATAACAGACTTTAGTGGAATTAGTAGTCAGACTACAGCAATCTTATCATCAAAGGATGTCTTGTAACTAAGAACCCCTGGGAGAAGATACCATGTGTGACAGATAAATCTCAGTGGTTCTTTCATTTTGAAGCTGGATGCAGCCTGCTAGGCCAAAGTCTCCTTCATGACAACTATTGATCATGTTCCAGCTGAGCTCCAGCTAACATTCTGAACATTAAAACTTGCTGACTGGTTTTTACTCAGCCTATCTCTGTACAATCCTTTTCTCTTAAATAACAAATTGTTACTGTCAAAATGTCAGTATGGGACTCTGTACAGACTGCTACCTTATCAGCATAAGCAACACGCTCCACACTAGTATCCTAAATCCCCTGCTACAGAGAACAATTGCTTTTAACTTCAGGACCTTCCAAACTGTATCTAGACTGATGGAGATCTCAAACTACTTTTATGGGCTCCTGCAGTGATTCTGCCTTAAAGACCATTGCACAGTGAGGATTAGTGATCCATGTAACAGTGCATCTGTGAAGGCACAAGTCTGTGCTGTGCTGCGCACCAACAGCATCACCTTCAGGCCTGTGCCATGCTGCACTTCTGTCTCCATGCAGGGCAGATTCGGGTGATGGTAACAGAGGAGCCTGTGGGCAGCTCCCACTCCATACCAGTGATTACACACCTGCGTGGCCTTGCCTTTATCTCACAGTGCCCCAAAAAGTTCTCATGCAAACATCCTCTCTGTTTGACAGTAGAAATGATGAACGGAGTTGTTTTCTTGTAAGAAAATCCTACAAAAGCTTGAATGACCAAAACGGACTAATCCTTCCTTCTGATGCGGTCTGCAGGGCATGCTGCTACTTTCCAGTGCTACACAACACGGGGTTCCCAGCATCTAAAGGGACGTAAGTTTAACTCTACTGTTCTCCTTCTTTATACTATTAACTTTTGTAAGTCTTATTTTAAATGATGCTTTACAGAATCCAGGTGCCTTTCTTACTGGGATCGTAACCCCCGTGTGCAAACCCCTTGTTGCAGACGGCAGGTCCCAGTTAGAAAAGCGTCTCTGGAGAAAGGATCCTGAGGGAAGGGGAGCCCGGGAGGGTTGCGTGGGTGACTGCCCAGGGTGCAGCAGCGGGCGGGCTGCAAGGCGAGTCGCCCCGGTGGTTCCCGCGGTGGCCAGGGAGAGCACGGAGGGGCTGTCTGGACGCCTCCCGCGGCTGAAGTACTGGGGTGTCCCAGCAGGGATGGGGCAGGGGAAGGGAAAGCCGGGGGACGCTTGCCCTGCGTTTGCCTGCGTGTGAAGCGGGGCCGTCCCGCGCAGCCGGCGGGCAGCGAGCGGGGCGGCCCGGCCCGGCCACCGCGGCGGCTCCGGGGGACGAGGAGGAGGCGGAGGGGTCCAGCCGCTGGTGACGCCGGGGCGAGGGGCCGGGAAGATGCTCCTGCCCCGGCCGGGTCGGGCCGGGGCGACCCCCGCCCGCTCGGTGCACGAGAGGGGCGCGGCGAAGGGACCGGCGCTCACAGGCTCCGCTCCGCTCGGGATGCCCTGGGGATGGCAGGATATGCGACGGGTTATTGCTGTGCCAGGCGGCGGGGCACGGGCAACCCCAGTGCATGGAACCCCGCCCCACTACCCCAAGAATGAGCGGACAAATACGGTCTTGTTGGGGCTGGCAGAGTGGGAGGGTCGTAGGCAAGGATGTCATTCGGGACAGTGTCCAACGCTTTGCATAAATCCAGGCAGACAATGTCATTTTTTCTGCCCCGCCCACCAACGCTGTAGCCTCGGCACAGAAGGTGACCAAATTTGTCAGGCATGATTTGCCCCTAGTAAAGCCATGGTGGCTGTCACCAATCACCTCTTTGTTTTCCATGTGCCTTAGGACAATTTCCAGGACAATCTGCTCCATGATCTTGCCTGGTGTGAAAAATATGGTAACAGCTCTTATTTTTAATAAAAAAATGCTTATTACAAAAAAAATAATTTAGAAAATAACAGCATCTGAATTCTTAAAACCATATAAAAAAACCACCCCGGGAGTGCAGGATTAGAGACCCTTGGAGCCAAATTGGCTATGTACCCACGGCAGAAATCTTCATGCACTGGCTTTACCTCAGCTAATCTGAGGTAAGGTTCGCTTAAAATGAAAAACAAGAGAAAGAGAGAAAGAAAGAAAAAAAAAGATGTACCACGAGGTCCCTCAATAGGGATAGGCCCTTCCCCCCCCCCCTTACGCAATCCTTAGCTGCAGATCTTCACCAGCTGGGCCCGTGGGGGAAAGGGGAAAGAGGATGAATAGCTCTGGGATCTTACTTTTATACCCTCTTAGCACTTCCCAGAACCCACCACTGTCCTGCCCCACAGCACAAGATGATTGGTGAATTCCAAAGTCCATCACAAGTCCCTTTCACCAATGGATCATCTGCTGGGGAGGGAC
The DNA here is from genome assembly GCA_013397775.1 of Eulacestoma nigropectus. Lineage (NCBI taxonomy): Eukaryota > Metazoa > Chordata > Aves > Passeriformes > Eulacestoma > Eulacestoma nigropectus. Next base: position 22,241 of record VZTE01002784.1, on the reverse strand, counting down.
ATTGGTTTACAGAGGGGGGGTTTAACAATTTAACTATCTTAACAACTTTAACAACTATTAACTTGGTTATAAGATGATTTTTATATGCAAAAGCCAATAACCTAATTTCATATATGACACCTGGCACAGAGGGGAGACTGACTGGTCTGCAGTTCCTTGGGTCTTCGGCTTTCCCGTTTTTAAGAATGGCGGTTCTATTTCCCTTTTCCCAGTCATTGGTGTCTTGGTTTCAGACAATTTAAAGGAGCACCCTCTGGAATGAGTTGTCTCCCTTTATAGGAGAATGTATATGAACGTATCCAAATTGCATTCACCTGTGGGAAAGGTGGGCTGGTTGTTGTCACCTTCAGGCTAGTTGGTGATGACTTCCAAGATCCCAGGGCAATTTGCATTTCCTATTCGAGCTCGTTGTGTAATGAGGGCAATCCATGTACTCCAGGTAGCATAGGTGGCATGACGGGTTGCAGGGACCTTTCCTTTAAACATCCAGCTCAGCACTGGTAGTCAGGGTGCCAGAAGCAGCTGTGTTTCCTTGCGAATCACTTCTGAGGCAGCTTGAACCCCTTCATAGGCTGCAAGAATCTCTTTCGCAGTTGGGGTGTAGCTGACATCAGATCCTCTGTATATCTGACTACAAAACCCAAGAGGTCATCCTTGAGTCTCTCCAGGTACCTTCTGCCACAGGCTCCAGGCTGTCGTGCATAGCACATTATTCACATCCTGTCCTGCCTGGCCCTATTATATATATAATATAGGGCTATTATGTGAGCAGTTTCTTGTTTGATCTGTTCAAAGGGTTGCTGTTTTTCTTCTGTGTCACAAGGTAGAGAGGGCTTACAATCTGGTTGTATTCTGAGATGTGCATCCTCCAAAAACCCATGGCACCCAGGAAAGTCTGTGCTTTTTTCTTGCTGGTCAGTGAGGACATGGCAGCTATCTTATTAATCACCCCTGTTGGAATCTGTTGACAGCTGTCTTGCCATTTCACTCCTAGGAACTGAATTTCTTGGGGCAGGTCCCTTGACTTTATTTTGTTTAATGACAAAAACAGCTTTCAGGAGAATCTGAATTATTTTCTCCCCTTTTCTCAAAAACATCTTCTGCTGTGTTGCCCCATACAATGAGGTCATCGATAAAATGCGAGTGTTCTGGAACCTCATCCTTTTCAGTGCAGTCTGGATCAGTCCATAGAAAATGGTGGGACTGTGCTTCCACCCCAGTGCAGTCATTCCAAGTATACTGCACGTCCCTCCAGGTGACAGCAAACTGTGGCCTGCACTCTGCTGCCAGAATAGAGAAAAATGCATTTGCACTGTCAAGAGTGGAGTCCCATTTTGCTGCCTTGGACTACAGTTTTCATGAACTGAAGTTCCAGCATGTCTCTCACGGCAGCACTCAGCGATGCTGTGACTTCATTCAGAATCACAGAATCAACTAGGCTGGCAAAGACCTCCGAGAACACCAAGTTCAACCCATGACCTAACACTATCTTCTCAACCAGACCATGGCACCGAGTGCCACATACAGTAATTTCTTAAACACCTCCAGGGACAGTGACTCCAACACCTCTCTGGGCAGCATATTCCAATGCTCCCTTTCTGTGAAGAACTTCTTCCTAATGTCCAACCTAAACCTCCTCCCCTGGCACAGCTTAAATCTGTGTCCTCTTGTCCTGTCTCTGGTTGCCTGGGAGAAAAGACCAACCCCCTCCTGGCTCCACCCTCCTTTCAGGCAGTTGTAGAGAGTGATGAGGTCTCCCCTGAGCCTCCTCCTCTCCAGGCTAAACACCCCCAGCTCCCTTAGCCACTCTTTATAGGACTTGTGCTCCAGACCCTTCACCAGCTCTGTTGCCCTTCTCTGGACGTGCTCCAGCATCTCAACATCCTTCCTGAACTGAGGGGCCCAGAACTGGACACAGTACTCAAGGTGCAGCCTCACCATTGCCAATTCAGAGGGAAGAATCACTTCCCTAGTCCTGTTTGCCATACTATTTGCTGATATATGCTGACTACCCCAGCTGCTTCCCATATGTAGTACAGGGACCTTATTTCCTCCCCTGTATGTAGGGGTTTTGTTTGGGCAGGACCAGGGAGCTTCATAGATCCCCTAGTGCTAACCAGACAAGTGGCTTCTGCTCAATTTGGATCCCAATCCTTCCATGCCCTGTTACCAAACATTTAACACAGTCTTCATCAGTCCATTATACCTCTCAGTCTTTCCAGAGGCATATGGGAGATAACGGATGTGATATATCCACTCAATGCCATATTTCTTTGCCCAAGAGTTTATAAGGTTGTTTCAAAAATTAGTCCCACTGTCTGACTCCATTCTCTCTGGGGTACCATGTAGCCACAAAATGTGTCTCTCAAGACCTGGTATGGTGTCTTGAGCAGTGGCAATGGTTTACAGGGTATATTGCCAGCCAGCCAGTTGTTGCGTCTACCATGGTGAGTACATAGCTCTCGCCTTTGTGTGTTCATGGCAGGGGTGCAGTGTAGTCAGTTTGCCAGGCCTCACCATACCGGAAACCCAGATGCTGCCCACTATTCCAAGGAGATTTCACTCGCGTGGCTCCCTTGATTGCAGCACAGGTTTCACATTCGTGCAACACCTGTATGATGGCCTCTGTGGTCAGGTCCACCCCTTGATCATGAGCCCATCTGTCTGTTGTATCCTTTCCTAGATGCCCTGATGTTTTATCAGCCCATCAGGCTGTATATAGCTCACCCTTTCATTCCCAGTCCAAGTCTACCTGAGTTAATTCAGTTTTGGCAGCCTTATCTACCTGTTCCTTGTTCTGATGCTCTTCAGTGGCATGGCTTTTGGGCATGTGAGTATTTACATGACATACCTCCAGAGTCATGTTTTCTGTCTGTGAAGCGTGGCCTATTGGCCACATGGGCACACTGCTGGCTCATGTTCAGCCTGATGTCAATCAGCACTCCCAGGTCCCTTTCTGCCTGGCCACTGTCTAGCCACTCTGCCCCCAACCTGTAGTGGTTCATGGGGTTGCTGTGCCCAAATTGCAGGACCTAGCACCTGGTCTTGCTGAACCTTGTATCATTGGATTCAGCCCACCGATCCATCCTGCCTAGGTCTCTCTGCAGAGCCCTCCTACCCTCCAGTGGATGGGCACTCCCCCACCCCAGCTTGGTGTCAGCAGCAAATTTGCTAATGGCGGACTCAACCCCCTCATCCAGATCATCAATAAAGGCATTGAACAGGACAGGGCCCAACACTGATCCCTGGGAAACACCATTAATGACTGGCCACCAACTGGATGCGTAACTGGAAACTCCTGAGGTGCATCCACCTTTGCAGGCCATGAGGCTTCCCCAGCTTTGCTGTGACAGTAGCCCAGCTTTTATACTGTTAAACAAACAGGCTGACTAAATTTCTAATTTCGTTCTCCTATTGGCTTTTTCCCAAAGCTTGGCCAGGGCTCAAGGAGGAACCAAGGGAGTTGTCTTTGATCCTATACCCCCCTAATTAGGCCAGATGTGGCCTTATCTGGTTTCTAGACATGGAAAGGCAAATACATATTTTGCCAGTAAATGAACACCTATAAAGACTTTGCTAATGAATGAATATATATACAACATTTGGTTGGGAGGTTCATCTATAGGTCAGCTTTGGCTCAGGGCCTGTTGCTCAGGCCTAAGTCAGAGTCTGTCGTTCACGCCTTAGTACTTCAGTCGCTAAGTAATGGGAATACATTTCTGGCCCTAGTTGTGCAAATTTCAGCCATATCTGTGATGTGCACTGGACACTGTCTGGACTTTCAGGGAATGTCTTATCCTCTGAAAAAAATTATCTCTAGCACAGCTAATTCCCTCAGGCATAGGATACCTTGCTCCATCGTGTTCTACTGTCCTTGCTGCACAGAAGTCCTCCTTACAAAGGTGTCTTTCCTTCACACTTGCCAGCAGTTACTGCCAGAGGCTGAGTGTTTACTGGGTTCTCCCGATCCCCTGGTCAATGACCACATCCTGGGACAGGGATCCCAGTTGTCTGGCCTCACTTTTGTCCAGAATTGTGTCATTAGCTGCGGCGTCCCAGATGCAGAGCAGCCAGGTCAGGACGGGCTCATGCGTCTGACGAGTGAACTTCCTCCGCAGGTCACACAGCTCACCCAGGGACAGAGAGCGAGTGATGATCTCCAGCTCTGTCTCTTTTGCTGGGTGCGAAGGTCCGGCCACCTCCTCATCAGCCACTATGCAGACTGATTTGCTCTTTGATTTGTTCTTCTGAATGGGGGCAACTCCTACCGGTTTAGGCTGTCATGGCTTAGTGACAGTTTGTGTGGACATGGTGACTGTTGTTTTGGTTCCTTTTCCCCCTGGCTCAGTGACTGTTTGTGTGGACACTGTGCTCGTTGATTTGTTTCTTTTCTCCTCCTCCTGGAGGTGCTGTACCATCTCAATCAGTGTCCGGTAGGTAGTGGCCAGGGCCCAGCAGTTGCAGTGAGCTGTCCATCTCTGGACCTGTCAGAACACTTTCCCCCCATGTACCTTATTACTTTAGCAGGGTCCTGCAGTTGTTCAGCGGTGAACTTCCAGATCATTGGAGGAGAAAATTTTTCCAAGTACTGGCCCATCTCCTTCCACATCCCGTGCCACTTGGGATTATCCGCTTCCAGGGCAGGCCTCCAGACAACTTGCCTGGAAGCCTCTGTCCTGACTCCAAGCATGGTGTAGACAGTGCAGGCTGTACATAGAAAACATAGCAGAACTAAACAAGATTATGCTGTCCTTAACATCTAGAGGAAACTAAATATTTTCAAAAACTGCTGTATCAGGCCTGAAAGGCTGGAAGAAAATGTTCTCTCCTCTTCCCCTCACAGGCTGGGTGCAACTATTAATGAGGCCCCAGAGGTGGCAGCTCAGACCAGGACAGGCAAACAAGACTGAATATACCTTCCAAATGAAACTCACCGGCTGTGATGTTATTTTCCGGTATATCAACAAAGCAATTTTCACTTCTCTCCCTGATTTTAAAAAGAATGTCATGATAGGCAAATAGTTCCCCATATGCAGAAATCTATATACAGGGTTAGGTAAAACATTTACATGAATACACCAAGAAACATGATTATCAGGGAACTTCTGTACTCCCAATACACAAAAGTTTAGAACAAAATTGTAATTCCAACTTCTCTCTTGTGCCCTACATTGGGCGCCAAAAAATGTGCTGGTTTAAAAATAAGCCAGAGGGAGAAATGAACCCCACTCAACTGCCTCAAGAGAGATTGCAGGTCAGAGTTACAATTTACCAAAGAGATTACAATCTCAGAATCACAGAATTAACTAGCCTGGAAAAGACCTCTGAGATCATCAAGTCCAACCTATGACCCAACACCACTTTATCAACTAAACCATGGCAATGAGTGGCACATGCAGTCTATTCTCAAACACCTCCAGGGATGGTAACTCCAGTACCTCCCTGGGCAGTCCATACCAATGCCTAACCATTCTTTCTGTGAAGAATTTTTTCCTAACGTCCAACCTAAACTTCCCTTGGCACAGCTTAAGACTGTGTCCTCTTGTCCTGTCAGTGGTTGCCTGGGAGAAGAGACTGACCCCCACCTGAATACAACCACCTTTCAAGTAGTTGTAGAGAGTGATAAGGTCACCCTGAGTCTTCTTTTCTCCAAGCTAAACAACCCCAGCTTCCTAAGCCGTTCCTCATAGGGCTTGTGTTCCAAGCCTTTCACCAGCCTTGCTGCCCTCCTCTGGGCACATTCAAACATCTCAATGTCCTTCCTAAACTGAGGAGCCCATAACTGGACACAGTACTCAAGGTGCAGCCTCACCAGTGCCAAGTACAGGGGAAGAATGACTTCCCTGGTCCTGCTGGCCACACTATTGCTGATACAGGCCAGGGTATCATTGGCCTTCTTGGCCACCTGGGCACACTGCTGGCTCATGTTCAGGTGGCTGTCAATCAGTACCCCCAGGTCCCTTTCTGCCTGGGCACTGTCCAGTCACTCTGTCCCCAGCCTGTAGCGCTGCAGGGGGTAGTTGTAGCCAAAGTGCAGGACTCAACTCAGCACTTTGACTTGTTAAACCTCATATCATTGGATTCTGCCCCTGTATTCAGCCTGTCCAGGTCCCTCTGGAGAGCCCTCCTACCCTCCAAAAGATTGACACTCGCTCCCAGCTTGGTGTCATCTGCAAATTTACTGATGGTGGACTCAATCCCCTCATCCAGATCAATAAAGGTACTAAACAGGACAGGGCCCAACACTGATCCCTAGGGGACACAACTGGTGACTGGCCACCAACTGGATGCAGCACCATTCTCCACCACTCTCTGGGCTGGGCCATCCAGCCAGTTCTTAACCAAGTAAAAAGAGAACCTGTCCAAGCCGTGGGCTGCCAGCTCTTCCAGGAGTATGCTATGGGAGACAGTGTTAAAGGCCTCGCTGAAGTCCAGGTGGACTACATCCACAGCCTTCCCTGCATCCACCAGGCAGGTCATAAAAGGAGATCAGGTTAGTCAGGAATGACCTGCCCCTTCTAAATCCACGCTGGCTGGGTCTGAGCCCTTGGCCACCCTGTAGGTGCCATGTGATCACACTCAAGGTGATCTGTCCCACAATATTGCCAGGCACCGAGGTCAGGCTGATAGGCCTGTAGTTTCACAGATCCTCCTTCCAGCCTTTACTGTGGATGGGTGTCATACTGGTCAGCTTCCAGTCATCTGGGACCTCCTCAATGAGCCAGGACTGATGATAAATTGATGCCTTTTTCTCTGGTCCTAAAAATACGAGTCAAACACAGTTAATTTGAANTCCCACAATATTGCCAGGCACCGAGGTCAGGCTGATAGGCCTGTAGTTTCACAGATCCTCCTTCCAGCCTTTACTGTGGATGGGTGTCATACTGGTCAGCTTCCAGTCATCTGGGACCTCCTCAATGAGCCAGGACTGATGATAAATTGATGCCTTTTTCTCTGGTCCTAAAAATACGAGTCAAACACAGTTAATTTGAAAAAAAGGGTACCTTTATATGAGGATCCTCAGGTGCACAAATTTGTCAAGGTAGAAAAGACCGAAGATGCACGTCCCACGCAACTCGTGTACAATTTTTATAGATGCTGCAAATTAGCATATCTGACAAGAACCCCCAAATTAGGAACCCGTCTGGTTAAGTAATTCCCCCAGTTCTAGTATCTTCTAGATTCTCCCCCCTTCAGATGGGATCCAGGCCCTGTTTACAAAAGTATGTCTCAGAAAGCTGGTTTCAGCCTTTGTTTCTAAGGAGAACCAAGATAGCACAGGGATCTTGGAATCTGTTTTGTCTTTCTGTCTAGGAAAATGTTGAAACTAAGTTACAAAACTACAAGTATACATGTAAAGGATATAGAGATTATATAAAAGGAAAAAAAGGGTAAAAACCAACACGGCATCAAAATGATGGAGAGAGGCTTGAAAAGTTCAACTGCCAGCTCCCTCATCACCCTAGGATGGATCCCATCCAGTCCCATAGACTTGCAAGGATGCAAGTGGCTTAGCAGGTCTCTTAACTGCTTCCTACTGGGTTACAGCAGGGCTATTTTGCTGCCTGACCCCATCTACCAGCTCAGGCAGCCAGCTGTCCTGAGGACAACCTGTCTTTCTTTTGAAAAGAGAGGAAAAGAATGTGTTAAGTACCTCTGCCTTTTCCTCATCTTTAGTTACTATATTCCCCCCTGCATCCAATTAAGGATGGAGGCTGTCCTTGCCCCTCCTTTTCCTATTCATGTATTAATAAAAATATTTATTATCATCTTTCATAGAAGTGGCCAGATTAAGTTCTAATTGGGCTTTTGCCACTTCTAATTTTTTTCCTACCTGACCTGGCAAAATCATTAAACATTTCCTTAGTCTCCAGGAGACTCCCTGAATTAATTCAGGCCACTGATTATTACCCAAAAACAACTGCAGTGGTTTGACTTTGACTGGGTGCCAGGTGCCCACTAAGCTGCTCTATCAATCTCCTTCCCAGTGGGACAGGGGAGAGAATAAGATGGAAAACAACCAGCAGGTGAGATAAGGCAGTTTTATTACAGTGAAAGTAAAGAAAGAAGCAAGAATCTGTGCACACATAAGTAAAGGGAAAAGTCAATCTCTACTTCCCATCAATGAGTGATGTTTGGACACTTCCCAGGAAGCAGGGCTTCAGCATGCATAGTGGTTGCTCTGGAAGGCAAACATTGAAGAATCACAAATGCTTCCCCCCACCTTCCTCTCTTCCTTAGCTTTTAGATCTGGGCTGATGCCATGTGGTGTGGAATATCCCTTTAGTTAATTTGGGTCAGCTGACCTGGTTGTGTGCCCTCCCAGGATCTTGCCCACTCCCAGCCCCTTGATGGTGGGAAGGAATGTTAAAGGGAGAGGGCAGCTCAGCAGTAGCCAAAACACTGGTGTAGTATCAACACCCTGTCAGCTACCAATGCAAAGCACAGCACTGTGAGGGCTGCTAAAGCAAAAAAAAAATGAACTCTATCTCAGTTAGACCAAATACAGACTCCACCCCTTATTCCATACCATTTGTGTTATACTGAGATCCCACAAAATCTATGTAACTCATCTAAAGCTCTCTCAATCAGCCCTGCTGTCACCAAAACTCAGAAAAACAGAAACTCTCAAAAAACATCTTTTCAGTGTTAGAGAATCAAGTTATTACTTTATTCTGGCCAGAACAGGACGAGCAATAGAAAAAATTTCATCCACATATGAGTTGTGCAGTGAAGATCATTCCATCACACATGATTCTTTTACTAGACTTGTCACATATTTATACAGACAAAACTCAAAGAAATTCTCATTCACTGGTCTCAAATCACACAATTTTTAGTATTCAATCTCCTGTTAGTTATTGATCCCTTAGCCTTTGAGGTTAACTTGGTCCTCATCCTTAGGTTCTCTTATCAGTCTTTTCCCAGCGCAGGTGTCTCCAACTGCACCACAAGGGTGATAATCGTTAATGGTCACCTATCTCCTCTGTATATTCCCACTCTGTTGATGTTAAGCTCATCAAGGCTCGCCCGGTTAACAGAGGCAATTCCCCTCCCTCTAGGCAATAACAAACCTCTGACTACAGTTACACAGAAAAATGTTACAAGTTGTATCACTTCCAACACTGCCAACTCATGGGCTAGACTCCTTTTGCCTCGTTAAGATAGATGAAGCCCATCTGACTCTGGCAGACCCGGTGCTGATGATGCTTCAGTCCTCCTCGGCCCGCCCCAGAAAATGGCAGATGTAATCATAGGGCAGCGGCAGCACCTGCGACTCCCAGCCCAGCTGCACCAGCGCCCGCCCGCGCTCCGGCTCCCGCTCCAGGATCCGCCCCACCTTCCCCGCGTGCTTCCCCAGCACCACCATGACGCGGCCGGAGCCGCCTCGAGGCACCACCGTCTCCAGAGAAGCCTCCCGCAAGCCCTCCACCAGGCGCCCGTCGTCCGTCCGGCACACGCAGGTGTCGGGGGACAGCAGGTCCTCGATCTGCAACTTGCAGTTGTAGTAGCGGCCCCCGCGGAAGGTCCTGTCCACGCAGCGCACCCGCAGGTCCCTGCGCAGCCAATGGCGGGTCCCGCGGGGGGCCCCCCGGCGCTGCCTCACCGACCGCTCCGTGCCCGAGGGCTCCTTCCGCTTCCCGCCCCCGCGCGGGGGGTGGCCGCCGTGCGCCCCCTCCTCGGGGCCCTTCTGGGGGAGGCGGCCAGAGGCACCAGCGCTGACTGGGCGCAGCCCGTGCTGGTTCACGGCCACCACCTGCCCCCCAAGCTGGAGGCGCACCACCGCCCGCTCAGTCTCCGGGTACAGAGCCTCCACCTTCCCGTCCATGCCGCAGTGGGGCCCAGCCTCGATGCGCACGAAGTCCCCCACAGCCGGGCCCCCTCGAGGGGTCTCCCCGGATTTAGGAGCACCCGGGGGGGCTGCCTCGGCCCCCAGGCCCAGCCCCCGCGGGCGGGGCCGGTGCTCCAGAAGGGGCACGACCTTGGGGAACGTGCGCCCGATGCCCTGGCCTTGGCTCCAGCCCATTCCCCGCAGCATGGCCAGCCCGAACTGCGCCACCGGCACGGCCTCGTAGTCCTGGGGGGTCGGCAGCGGCCCCGTGCCAACATCCTTGTCGGGCAGCTGGAGGGGGATGGACATGGGGGGTCCCAAGCCACCCTCGGGCTGCTCCAGGCTCTGCCGCGCCTCCTCCAGCAGCTCCTGCACCCCTTGTGCCTCCACCGAGGTGAGGTCCGGGGGAGCCCCGGCGGGAGAGAGCTCTGTGCTGCGGGTGTCACCAGCGGCGGGGGCGGGACGTGTGTCGGCGCGGGGGCGCGCCGGGTTCCTCCAGCGGTGGGGGGGGATCAGGGGGATCACCAGCTCCTTCGGGGGCGGCAAGGCCGGCCGGGTGCTGAGCAGTTCCCGGTCTTCCACTGCTGTCAGGAAGTCGGTGTCGGGCTCGGTGTCGCCGCCCGCGCCGGGCTCCACGCAGGCTGCCACGGGCAGCGGCCGCCGCCGCTCCGGCCTGCGGCTGAACACGAACGACACCGGCCCCGAGGTTCCGCCGAACGCGCTGATCCCCTTGGCTGCCACCACACCGCTGCCCGCTGCCATCTTCCTCCTCGGGGCCCTGTGCAATACACTGATAGACCGAAAACTGGCTTTAATTCACAAAGGCAACCAGGTTATACGCAGGTTGGTCAGAGTGATGGTCGCAGTCCCGTCGAAGTTCTCGTCTCCCTCTGGATTTGTCAAGCGGTACCAGCAGTCCCCAAGTCAAAGACTTATATATGCTCAGTGTAATGAATAGATAGCCGACTGAAAATTTAAAATAAGAAAACTGATTAATAAAAGAAACAAATGACAATCCGAGGCCAAAAAGTAGCGATCCGCTGAGCAACAAGGCAAAGGAGCAACGCCAGATCCTACCCACCAAACGGGTATGGCTGGAGACACCCCCACAGTGCTGGGGAGTCATTTTTTATACCAGTAGCTCCTCCCTTGACCCCACCCCCAGTGCGGTTCTGGTTGGCTTGTTCATCCAGGGCTCTTCTGATTAGTTCGGGATGGTCCAATGGGATCTACCACTTTCTCCCCTTATGGTAATTGTGATTGACACCCTTACCCCTCCCCTGTAGCAGATTCCAGAGACTTCTGTCTCCCTGTCGGGGAACCGAGCTCTGTCTCCGGCATGAGAAACAGGGAAACCAAACCACTCTAGAACTTCTGTGGTTCATCCCAACACATGAATACAACAATGCCCAACATATAACATCAACCTTACATTACAACTAACTGAATAACTTAATTAACTCATTCATTAACATATGAATTAACTCATCAACTTTGTAACGTAACTAACAAGCTTATTAACATTTGAATTAACTTATTATGCTTATAACTGTTAACTAACAAACTCATTAACATTTGAATACGAAAGCCAACCCTCTATTCCTGTTTATAACACTCAGGTTCAGGTGGGAATGCTCAGTACCTCCCCCAGGGCAGGAAGTTTCACAATGGATGATGTAACACTGTGAGTCATGGGATATTCTGGGAGTCTTTGATGGTCTTAAGTCATTACAGTGGCCTATTCTGCTGGTGCCATTGAGTCTGTTATGGCCCATTAGCAGAGATGACCCCATAGGCTGGGTGTGAACGTGCTGGTGCTTCCTCAGAGGGGAATTATCACAGCTGCATCATTAGTGTGAAGAAAAGGAAGCACTACTTGCCTGAAGGATTTGATTCTTTTTCCTGATCTCATTTAACACCCAGTTTGTAACCTGAGGTGTCAGGTGTGCACTGGGCAGCTACTGCATACTACCCATGATTAACAGTTCAGCAGAAATGACAGGAGTAAAATACGCAGTTTGGTTACACCGCCATAGTGCTAAACTGGCATCCTACTTCTGTAACTAGAACAGCTAAAAATGTATTTATAAAAACACTTTTAACGATTCTTTACAGAAGGGGCCAGATTAAGTTTTATTTGACCTTTTGTCTCTCTAATTTTCTTCTGCACGACCTAATGACATCCTTAGACACTTCCTGGGTTGCCTGCCCCTTTTTACAAAGGTGATACACCCTCTTTTTTTTCCCTGAGTTCCTTCAAAAGCTCCCTGCCCAGCCATGCTGGTCGTTTCCCCCATCACCTTATCTTTCAGCACATAGGGACAGTCTGCTCCTGCGCCTTCAAGATTTCTTTCTTGAGGTACGTCCATCCTCCCTGTACCCCTTTGTTTTTAAGGGTTGTTTCTCAAGGCACTCTCCAAATGAACATCCTGTACAGGTTAAAGTCTGCCCTCCACAAATCCAGTGTAGAAGTTTTCTGGATGCCCCTCGTTGTTTCACGGAATATTGAGAACTCTATTATTTCATGGTCACTATACCCCAGACAGCCTCAGACCCCCCATCTTCCCCCAGCCCTTCCCTGTTTGTAAACAGCAGGTCTACCAGAGCCCCACCCCTGGTAGGCTCACTCAACAGCTGTGAGAAGAAGCTCTCCTTCATACACTCCAAGAACCTCCTAGATTGCCCCTTCTCTGCTGTGTTGAATTCCTAGCATATATCTGGCAGGTTAGTCTGATGCCTTTATCAGCCCTGAAATCACAAGCCAAACAAGACTAAAAGGATAAAAAGCGGTTACTGTTTATTGAAGGTCTTTCAGGTGCACTTATGGCAAAATGCACAGCAGAATGCACACTGAAAATGCACATGTGGTATAGGGCTCCAGCACTTTTTTAAGTTTAGCAAATTAGCATAATTGACAAGAATCTCCAATTAGAAGTACAGTTAATGAAAGAATTCTCCCTTTGGTTCGGCCCCCTACTGAAGCCTCCCCCCTTGATTCCAGCCCCGCATTGTTTATGTCTACATACATGGGAAAGGAACATAGCCTTGGTTCATTGAAAAAGCAAAATTAGAATAGGATTCCAGGAATGTGTTTCTCTAGAATATGTTTGTTTAACAATATACTGGAAAAGTACTGCTATGAAACTATATAACTATACAATAATAGTCTACAGTGCTACACATATATAAAAAAAATAGAAAAAGCAAAAATCTTTTGGCATCAAGTGTCCCACAAGAACAAGGGCTGGCAATCTTGAAACATCATCCAGCTGCTTATAGAATACTTCATCCACCTCTTCATCCTGGTGGGGTGGTCTATAACAGACAGCCACCAGGATGTTGGCCTTGTTGGCCTTCCCCCCAATTCTCATCCATAGGCGCTCAACCTTATCATCATTGACCTCAAGTTTTATAGTGTCAGGAGCCTCGCTGATATACAGAACCACCCCTCCACCTCTCCTACCTCTCCTGTCTCTTCTGAAGAGTTTGCAGCCTTCCCCTGCAGCGCTCCAGTCATCCCACCACATTTCTGTGATGGCGACTGTCCCAGCTTTCCTGCTGTATCACGGCTTCCAGCTCCTCTTGTTTGTTGCCCATTGTATTGGTTTTGCTCTGCCTCATTTTTGGTAGCAGGGGGACCACAGAGGTGGCTTCTGTGTGCCCATGCTGGGCAGAGCCAATCCCTGATGGCTCTGAGGATGAGCATGCCATTAGCCAAGGCTGGGCCAATTAGAGATGATGGTAGTGCCTCTGTGATAACATATTTAAAACAAAGTTGGTCGCTCAGTTTTAATTCCAGCCAGCATAGGAATGAGACTATATGAGAGGAGAACAACATGCAGGCACTAAGGTCAATGAAGGAGGTGCTCCAGGTGCCAGAGCTGAGATTCCTCTGCAGGCCATGGTGAGGACCATGATGAAGCAGTTGTTCCCCCTGCAGCCCCTGGAGGTCCACAGGGAATGCAGAGATCCACCCACAGCCCATGGGGGAGGTGCCCATGCTGGAGCAGGTGGATGTCTAGAGGAGGCTGTGATCTGGTGGGAGACTCAGGGAGAAAGAGGCCCTGCTCCCACGCTGGAACAGTTTGTGCTTGGAGGACTGCACGCTCTGGAAGAGTGACTCATGCTGCAGTAGTTTTGGGAGGACTGTTCCTTGTGATAATGGAGCCACGTGAGGGAAGTTCATTGCCAGAAGTTGTCTGCGGTGGCAGGGACCCCATGGTGCAGCAGGGGAAGGGCTCCTCTCCCTGAGCAGTGAGAGAAATCACGGGTGATAAACTGACCAAAACCTCCACTCCCTGTCTCCCTGCACTGTTGGTGGGAAGGAGGGAGGCCTTGGGGGGGGGAGAAAAGGTGGTTTTTAGGGGCTTATTTTTTTATATTTTTATATTTTATATTTTTTATATTTCTCATTATGCTACTCTGATTTTGTCAATATCTCTAAGTTGAGCCTGTTTTGCCCTTGACGGTAGTTTAAGAGTGTTTTCTCCAGGTCCTTTTCTCAACTCATGAACCTTTCATTGTATTTTCTCTCCTCTGTCCAGTTGCAGGGGAGGGTGAGTGAGCGGCTATTGTGGGTGCCTGGCACCTGGCCAGTGTCAAACCACCTTGCAAATTCATGAAGTGTTCCATTTTAGAGGAGGCTGTGAGCATCCTTGGTCATCCTCACCTAAAGGTTGTTTTCTCTACACTAGGATGACGACAGAATCCATGAATTCCACAGCATAACAACAGTATTAGCTAATATTATTAGCAGTATTAAACAGCTTATATAAGCATGAGCAATGACTGGAAGCCTGCAGTACAAAATAGTCCACATTCAAATCCACCCTGGGCAGGGAAAAGGAGTTGTATTCATTCATTGTCATTGTTTGTCTTAACATGTTCCCAAACTCAGCAAAATAAAAAGATAAGCAGTGCAGCTGCCAAATGCCATGTGCCACACGGGAGCTTGCTACTTGAGAAATACTATTGACCATTTACTATAGCATGCAATATATATGTATATATACAACTGCCTTTATCTCGCCTCACTTGGGCGCCAAAAGGCCTGTAGTGGTTTGGCACTGACTGGGTGCCAGATGCCCATTAAGCCAGTCTATCACTCCCTTTCCCAGTGGGACAGGGGAGAGAATAAGATGGAAAAAAACAACCAGTGGGGTGAAAAAAGGCAGTTTTATTACAGTGAAAATAAAGAAAGAAGCAAGAATCTGTGCACACATACGTAATGGGAAAAGTCAATCTCTACTTCCCATCAGTGCTGGGACACTTCCCAGGAAGCAGGGCTTCAGCGTGCATAGTGGTTGCTCTGGAAGGCAAACACTGAAGAATCACAAATGCTCCCCTCCGTCCTCCTCTCTCCCTTAGCTTTTATGTCTGGGCTGATGCCTTGTGGTGTGGCATAACTAACTAATTAACTAATATCCCTTTAATTAATTTGGGTCAGCTGACCTGGTTGTGTGCCCTCCCAGGATTTTGCCCACTCCCAGCCCCTTCATGGGGGCAGGAATGTTAAAGAGAGAGCGCAGCTCAGCAGTAGCCTAAACACTGGTGTGGTATCAACACCCTGTCAGCTACCAATGCAAAGCACAGCACTGTGAGGGCTGGGAATTCTACCTCAGTCAGACCAAATACACCCATGCTGCATGCATTAGTGTACATGCGCTTCAGCTGGGCTGCTGATTGCACCCCTGACTCTAGCTTACCACCGTCAGGCTCATCTCTGGAGAGCCTGGGTTCATCTCCTTCCCCCTTAAAACCTAGTTTAAAGCCCTTTCAATCAGCCCTGCTGACTCATGGGCTAGAATACTTTTGCCTTTGCTAGACAGATAAAGTCCATCTGACTCTAGCAGACCTGGTGCTGTCAAAATTGCCTCATGATCATAAAAACCAAAATTGCGCCAATGGCACCACTTTGTAAGTCACTTATTGATAACATGAGTTTTCCTGTTCCCTTTCATCATTTATCCCTGCTGCTGAAGGAATTGAGCAGAACACCACCTGTGCTCCTGTCCCATCAACCGATTGACCCAGACCCTTGAAGTCCTTTTTAATTACCCAGGTACCCTTCTTATCAACCACATCACTGCCAACCTGAACAGTCAGCAGTGGGGTAGTACTCAGAGGGCTGAGTTAATTCAGGGAGTCTCCTGGTGGTATCCCGTATGCAGGCCCCAGGGAGGCAGCAGACTTCCCTATGGGATGTGTCAGGTCAACATACAGGACAGTCAGTTCTCCTCAGAAGGGAGTCAATAAAACTATCCTTTTCTTCTTAATACCTAAGGTTGCAATCTGTTTGACAGATGGAGTGCAACTGGGAGACCCTCCAGGCAGATCTTTTTCTCTCGTGTCATCTGCATGACCCTCTAGATCCAGAGCCTCATACCTATTCTGAACCAGCACCTGGGAAGGCAATGAGGATCGAGAGGAGATTCTTCTACCTCCCCAAGCACGGGCCCATTTTTGTACTCGCCCATATACTAGATCTCTGCCTTCTACCTGATGGCAAGTGATGTCCTCTGACTCCTGAGCTTCTATCAGCATTGGAAGGGTGTAACTCCCCAGTCTATGTCTCTTTCACTTTCCCGAATACTCCTTAGTCTTTCCACTTGTTCCTTAAGCTCTGCCACTACACAAAGCAGATCATTCACCTGCTCACACCACACACAGATGTCTTTTGCACTGTCTGCTGGTACTAACACCAGGCTCACACAGTCCCTGCAGCCAATGACCTGGACAGCTGCCTGCTTGTTGGGGGGTTCTGTCTGGGTTAGCACACTCTTGCTGGCAGCAGCAGCAATGGCTTTTGACCACTTCTAAACATTCCTGGATCTAGTCAAGTTGGGGAACACACCACTGGGAGCTGGGAGGGTGGCAGGGCCCTTCCTGCTCACCCTGCCTGTGTGAACTGCTGTGCCATGCCCTCACTGATGTGCCACACTATGAGAGACTGAAATATTGTAGTTTATGACTTAAAACATTTTCATGAAGGACTTTTAAAACTGTATTACAAAAGCTGCAGCATCTTGAATGGGGCTCTGAGAAGCCCTGGACCGGCTCGCTGATGAAGATAAGATAAAGTAACAAAGGGCTGGGGACATTCACAAAGCATAAGCTTAACACCTCCAAGGTGGAGACCACAGCCCCGGGGCTATCAGCTACCAGGCTGGAACAGACCCTCATAGCAAAGGGTGGGGGGAGAGAGGCTTTGGGTGTGTGCTGGAAAAGCCTCTGGTGAGAGGCGCAGTGACCGCCCATCCTCCGCTGTGCAGAGGAACCCAGCTGAGGGGCCCTTCACCCAGGGGGGGGGAAGCTTATCTGCAGCAGAGGGGATGACATGGCCCATCAAAGGCCCCCCAAAGGGGTCCCCAGGCCCTGCACCAGAGCACCAGAGATGATGCAACAGACCCTCAGTATTGCAAGGGACAGTGTGGCATGCTGGCTCCTGCAAGGGAGGCACATGGGCGTTCCCACCTGGCCCAAAGCGTATATTAATCCATGGAATTCTATACTCTTCGGCATGTGGCAGCGCCGATGGGGGACCCTCACCACCAGAAGACCAGATGGAGGGGAGCAACGAGACGTTGTTGGGACCCTCAGATGAGTGATGTGCTTCCACCTAACCCCTGTTACCTCTCCCTGTCCCCCCACCCCCCATGCACACTTCTTTCTCTATTTACTTCTTTCTCTCTTTTCTCTTTCCTTCTCTTTGCCTCTTTTACTATTAAATAAAATACATCAATTTTTTGGCAACAACATCTAACCTTGTTTGGTTTTAATCTCGTTTTTGGGAATATTTTGAACCTTCTAAGTTCTTTCTGGTTTATGCATAGAGACTTAGTTTTCTTTGCTGTTCTGGGTTTAAAACCGGATCGTAACACACGCTGCTGTTTGTCCGCTCCTGTTTGCCTCGTTCTGGGTCACCTGTGCTCCGCAGAGCCATTTAAATCACCTGCAGATCGTCCTGGCACCACCCCTTACTCATCTGATTGGCTGGCAAGAGACCACGATAGTCCACTGTTGGTCTCCACTCTCCATTAGACTTATGCACAGGCCACATGGGGCTACTGAAGGGTGAATGAGTCTTGCTGACGATTCCCTGGCTCTCCAGTTCATGGACCTTTTAATGGATGGGAATCACAGAGTCTCAGTCAGTGCAGTATTGCTGACGATGCACTGTAGTTGTGGCAATTGGTACCTGCTGTTATTCCACCCTCAGGAGCCCAGCAGCAGAAGGGTCCTCTGACAGACCAGGCAAGGTCTTCAACCGTTCAACGCCCTCTGTCTCCACAGCAGCTATCCCAAAAGCCCACCTGAGTCCTTTTGGGTCTTTGAAATAACCACTCCTGAGGTAATTTATACCAAGAATACACAGGGCCTCTGGACCAGTCACAATAGGGTGTTTCCTCCACTTCTCAACGGTCAAGCTCACCTCAGCTTCCAACAGAGTATACTGCTGCGATCCCCCTGTAACCCCAGCAATAGAAACAGGTTCTGCCCTCACATGTCCCGAGGGCATAAGGGTACACTGCGTGTCAGTATCGACCAAAGCTTTGTATTTCTGTGGCTCTGATGTGCCAGGGCATCGGATCAACACCGTCCGAAAGACACTATTTTCCCTGGCCTCTACCTGGCTAGAGGCAGGGCCCCTCTAGCTGGCTACCGTTCCTTCTCTGGGCATACATTCTAGAGGTTCCTTCAAGGGGATCCGACATATCATCCTCCCTTCTCTTATACCTGGCAGCTCGGTCATGGGAAACTGGAGCGGCATTCATTCTGGTGGAGCTCCCTGAGTTAGTGGTTTCCTCTTCTTGCTTATGCACCCATGCCAGGACAGAAGTGGGTTTTCCATCCCATTTCTCGTGTCTTGCTCATGCTCACACAGGAAGAACTACAGATAAGCACGTGGGGTGTACCCCCTTTCCCTAGATGGGGAACATCTGCTTTGGTCTATACTGATGAAATTTGGAGGAGGCCCTCCTTAAGCTCCTTACTGGGTTTCTGAAAGGTCTCTTCAATCCTGTCTTCCAGCCTCTGCATATGGTCAGTCAAGTCCATTTCCACAGCTCAGATTTAGGCTTGTGTTGGGGCATGAACAGTGTCTTCATATGCCTATAGTCTCCTTGTCATAGTGCCCACTTATCACCAAATCTCTGAAAACCAGAAAAAGACTCCTTAACACCAATTTTTTTGTGTTAAAGAGAGCACCCTTTATTTAGGCTCCTGGAAGGGCATGGGGGATGACTCTTCATAACATGACCGCCAGTGACTCCACTCGCCCCGACCCGGATTCTAGGGGTGGTGCCAATTACCCGGAGGGCTGTCCTGAGTGGCTGGATCTGTTTGCAGCAGGAGAGCAGCTGGGGCTCACAAAGGGCTCGGCAGCTCCCAGGTGGCAACAGCGCGGGAAGAGGCAAAGCAGCGGACAGACTCCGACACAGCTCCACGGGAACAGGGTTTATTACGGAAAAGGGTACACTGGACGGGGTGATGAGGGTCCAGAAGTGAGGGTGCCGAGAGAGCCCCGAACAAGGGCTGACATGGGGTTAAGCACCAGGGTCAAAAGGGGCGTGGAAACCCTAGGGAACCAATAACTGAGGGCCAAAGGGGTGTTACAGAGGAGGGGAAATACACCGAGTACCAATGGGGAACAAGGAAGGCGGGGAGAGGGAGCAAAGAGCCAATGGGCTACCGAGGAAGGTAGAAAGTTCTGGAAGATAACCAAATATAGGGGAGAAGGGAAGGGAAACAAGGATCCAATGCCCAGGGAGACATTTACATAAGGGTGGAAGGGCTTCTGGGAGGGTTCTATGTTGTCACCCTAACCCTGGGGAGTTTGCCCATTAACCAGGTCCCACTACTGGACTGCCCTGGCTACTAGCCTCTGGCTGGTGTTAGATAGCCCAGGGATGGGCTGCCACACTGCAACACCCCAATTTCTACAAGTGTATTGCTAATATACAGTCACTATATGCATATTATAATTTTGCTATTATTATAAAACCCTCCCTATATTCACACACAGAATCACTAGGTTGAAAGAGACCTTCAAGATCACTGAGTCCAATCCATGCCCCAACACCACCTCAACTAAACCATGGCAATGAGCGCCACATCCAATCTTTTTTAAACACATCCAGGGATGGTGATTCCACCACCTCCCCAGGCAGACAATTCCAGAACTTGTACTAGTTTGAAAACAAACCAGTGAGAGATTGCAAGTCAGAATTATAATTTAATAGGAAAACTAAAAATAAACACAATAGTAAAAGAAATACTGACAGAGTCAGGAGAGAACCTGACGCCCTGTTAGTCAGGGTGGTGGCAGCAGTCCAGATGAAGTGATCCTGTTGAAGCAGTGATCCTGTAGAAGGGTCTGGGCTTCACCTGAAGGTCCAATGGTAGCTCTTGTCTTCTGAGATTACAGTAGGTAAGGGCTGTTTGTGCTGTTCCAAACCCCAGATTATATCCAGGTGGGAATGCTTGGCTCGTCCCTCCTGGGCAGAACATCTCACAATGGGCTGATGTAATTCTAAGAGTCATGTGGTGGGTCCTTGATTGCCCATTAAGCAGAGATAGCTCCTGGAGGGAGTTATCAGGGATGAGTCATGGTAGGAGATAGCAAACATTGCCCCACCTGCTTTAACAGCTTGTGAAGATGATAATAGAATACATACTATTAGTTACATCTTATATTGTAACCTAGGATAGAACTTTATCGCTCTTTCAGTAAAAAACTTTTTCCTAACATCCAACTTAAATTTCCCTTAGCGCAGCTTAAGACTGTGTCCTCTTGTTCTGTCAGTTGTTGCCTGGAAAGAGAGACCAACCTGACCCTACCTGACTACAACCACTTTTCAGGTAGTTGTAGAGAGTGATAAGGTTTCCTCTGAGTCTTCTTTTCTCCAAGCTAAACAACCCCAGCTCCCTCAGCCGTTCCTCATATGGCTTGTGTTCCAAGCCCTTCACCAGCCTTGTTGCCCTCCTTTGGATGCGTTCAAGAGTCTCAATGTCCTTCCTGAACTGAGGGGCCCAGAACTGGACACAGGTGTGGTGAGGTGCGGCCTCACCAGTGCCAAGTGCAGGGGAAGACTGACTTCCCTGGTCCTGCTGGCCACACTGTTTCTGATAGAGGCCAGGAGGCTGTTGGCCTTCTTGGCCACCTGGGCACACTGCTGGCTCATGTTCAGGTGGCTGTCGACCAGTACCCCCAGGTCCCTTTCTGCCTGGGCACTGTCCAGCCACTCTGTCCCCAGCCTATAGGGTAGCAGGGGATTATTGTGGCCAAAGTGCAGGACACGGCACTTGGACTTGTTAAACTTCATGTCGTTGGACTCTGCCCATCTATCCAACCATTCCTGGTCTCTTTGCAGAGCCCTCCTACCTTCTAACAGATCAACACACACTCCTAGCTTAGTGTCATCTGCAAATTTACTAATGAAAGACTCGATACCCTCATCCATGTCATCAATAAAAATATTAAACAAAGCTGACCCCAGCCCTGATCCCTGGGGGACCCCACTAGTGACGGGCCACCAAGGGGATGCAGCACCGTTCACCACCACTCCCTGGGCCCAGCAATCCCGCCAGTTCTTAACCCAGCAAAGAGTGCACCTGTCCAAGCCGTGGGCTGCCAGCTTTTCCAGGAGTTTACTGTGAGAGACAGTGTCAAAGGCCTTGCTGAAGTCCAAATAGACAACATCCACAGCCTTTCCCGCATCCACCAGGTGGGTCACCTGGTCATAAAAGGAGATCAGGTTGGTCAAACACGAGCTACCCTTCCTAAACCCATGCTGACTGGGTCTGATCCCCTGGCCATCCGGTAAGTGCTGTGTGATGGCACTCTGTTGCTGTTGAGGCAGTCATGACACGTATAAACAAAGTAACAACTCCAGGCAATGGCAAATGCAAATGCCCCCTTTATTTCTACAAAGACCCTTTTTATACAGTGTTCCAGCACCCGTGCTATGTATCTACTGGCTTCTACAACCCACAACACCCCACAAAACTTCTGGTTGCTTGAAACTAACACCCATCTAAAACAATCTAAAGCAACAAACAGCTCCCTCGAGCAGCTGTGCATTCTTTCATCTGATGTTTTGATTTCTTGCTTCTGTTGATGCTAAAATTCTCACAGGTACAAACCAAATTCCCAAGGGTACAAAGAGGTTGTGTCCAAGTCGAGCTCTGTGAAACTTTCAGAGCAGTTGTTGGTTTCCACAGCACTCAAAATAAACTGTTCCATTACCTTACTGGGTACCGAGGTTAGACTGACTGGCCTATAATTTCCAGGATCCTTCTTCCTACCCTTCTTGTGAATGGGCGTCACACTGGCCAGCTTCCAGTCATCTGGAACCTCACCAGTGAGCTAGGATTGTTGGTAAACCATGGAGAGTGGCTTAGCAAGCTC
>VZTE01002783.1:1605667-1619085 GCA_013397775.1 Eulacestoma nigropectus | reverse complement strand
AAATGCCTGTTTGCGGAGACACCCGCGTGGACGCAAGCGTGCGCTGTGCTAACAAAAATCCACTTGCATGGACCCACGAGAGCTTGCACAGATAGGTGCTCCTGTGGACGGAGATCTCACAGCACAGGTACGTAGAAGACAACTAATCCTGCTGCTCCCAGCCTCTACCCTTCTAAAGCTGTGGGGCATCAGGGTTGCAAGCCAGCTCTCCTCTGAGGAGGCAGCTAGGTCTGGTGGCAGCATTCCTCCCACCTGGTGCATTCAGACCCTCTACTCTACACCAATTCCACCGTGGTATTCCCCCATGTCATTCTTTCATTTGCACCGAAGCTCAACAAGGCTGTAGGATACCAAACGGATGTATTGCTTCAGCTGCACTTGTACGTGGAGCTATTTACATTGCTCACCTTTGTGGAATGGTGTTTGTTACAAAGACTGAAAAAAAATTTTTAGAATAGCCTTCAAGGCATCAATTTATTAGGGTATCAGAACCCATACTTGTAACCCTAAATGTACTGAGTGCATATGAAATACTGACTGCTTCACTGTATGACATTTTATTAAGCGATACCGACTAACTCAGACGGGATTGAACGTTTAACTTTTATTGTAAACTTCAATTTACTTTCTTCAGAAATGAGTTACAAACATTTTCACATATGCTTGGACCTTCACTTTTCAGATGAATGTCCCAGAGCTGTATTTCAAGTAGTTACTGGAATAATACGTGTCAGTGTTGACACTGAATGCCTAATGCCCAAAGTTACCAGAACGGGCATAGAAATATGCCATTTCCTTAGCATTCCATTTTCTTTCAAGTCTTACAGATGACAGGCCAACTCATGTAATGCTAGCAGAGTTAGCATTATGTAAGTCTAAAAATCATGAGTTCATTTCAGCTGGTAAGGCACATCCTTTCCTCTGCACAAGTTAGTTTGACATACTGTAACAAGAAACAACTCAGGGCATTTGAACATACTGCACTCTTTGCGGATACGTTGTTACTGTGGTAATTACAAAACTAACATGCATCTGTAGGAAATACAATTCCAAAACACATATAAGAACTTACTGTACCACCATTTATAGAAAGCATTTCAATCCAAAATGGTAAGAAAAATCTTAAATATCTGTGTAAGTATTAGTAAGGATATACCGCAGACTACAGCTTTCTATGTTTTCAGGTGTAAGTTCTGGTAGATATCCATGTGTAAATAAAATGGACAATACCAGTAGAGATGCATACCTCTTTCATCTTTATAAAGAAGTGACAACACTAGAAAACACATTGATAACCAGTGCTTTGAACTGAACATGAATGTGGGATCTAAAAAAAGTCTGATTAAACTAAACAACCTTAGGTCTTTATCGAGTTGCTTATCTGCTAGGAATGCTGAAATGCAAGAGTTTACACGTGCAATATTCCGTAACGGAACAGCTACATGGTATCAAATATAATCTCAGATTTCCAAACTGGTATGTAAAAAAGCCATCACCAAGTATTAAAAGCCACTGCAAGTTCTTACTGCTTTTTGAGTTACATTATACTCTTCAAAAAAGCCAAAACCCAAATTTCTACAGTAGCTTGCTTATCCTCCTGTTCATTCATTAACAATGGAAGCAATTGGTTATATGATGTGGCAAAAGAGGCATTTAAGAACACCCAGACAGAACCTATTTAATTACATGATCCCCTCCTCCCCTTGAAACCCACTATTAACCACTTTGTGCCGGTACAGGAGCAAAACTTGGTAAGACAAAACCAGAAGTCTGACTACAGTAAGAAGGAAACACAAAGGGAGATAGAGCTTCCTTAAATATTCAGAATCTGATGTCTTCCAAAACAAAGCACAACATTCTCATAATTTAAAAAGGGAAATTGCTTTCTATGTATCTAATCCTCACACATGCTGAGTGGTTCTCAAGTCCACTAAGTTCCACTGTGCAGCAGTTGATTTTGAATTCAACAACGCTTCAAAAACTACAGTAATATTCAATGTGCTTTTTACTAAGGAGAGGAGTAAAACAAATGCATGCTGACGTTCTTGCCAGTTCAGCATTTCTGCAGCAATTCCGTTTAGTTTCTTGCGGTATGAAAGTTCTACCAGCACCAGTCTTCAGAATCATCTTCAGAAGCTGTTGGAACAACACAGTGTAATTGGAAGCCTTGACAAAGATCTGTGAAATGAAGGCACTTTAGGGTGAGTAGAGGAAATAAAGGTGATTTTATAATATTAAGTAGTGGACTGTAATACCCACCCAAACCTTGGGTAATCACTAATTAAAGAGTCAAATTCTAAATTTCTCAAAGCACATGTTTCAATTTTTATAAGGAGCAAGGGCTGGGGAAGTTCTGGAGTGGTCAGATGTGCTGTCCAGATTTGGATCGCCTCCTTCGCCTCCACACCAATGGACAGAAGTTACCCCTCCATATGGTATACATTTTATACCGTGTGTGTAACTACAGGGTGGCTTGAAAGCACTTTTTTTCCTGAATTCTTATAATTCTGCAGGCAGCACTGTTACTGATACAGGATGGCCTCTTCAGCAGAATGAAAAAGGAAAGATTCAGTCCTCAGTAAAAGTACAATTTTAAAAGTGACTATGTCTGTGCATGTCAGTTTTCAGACCCATAGCTTGGCTGAGCAAATGAACACTTAGGAAAATCTAAGAAGAATTTTCAGGTGTTTAAAAATTTATTTAGAGACAGATAAAGGCATACTTGTTTCTTGTTATTTCAGCCATTAGCATAAGAAGGGTAATGTTATCTAAGTACTGAGGGTTTTTAGCATCATCCCAAATGCAAGTGCAATGTAAGACATATGCCACATATATCCACCAAGAATTGTTTCAGCTAATTCCATTCCTTTATTGGAAAGTGAACAGAGGAATAGCTCTGTTAAGGAGCAGAAAAATCTAATTGAAGCAAAGTGGGATGTAAAGTATCATGCAGCATTAGTAGCTGTATGCCAGTCCAAGTGAAACTGCTGACTGTAACTCGCTCTTACATATTGCAATCCGATGTGTTCCTAGCGAGGTCTTGCTATAAAGAGGCTTGGCTAATGCCCTTATTTTCCGCAAGTCTTTCAGGGCAACGGTTTCAAGAAATACTGCGAAATATCCATACATGTCTTCAGACTTCTCTCCCAAATAATTCTTTAGCTTTCTTATTCTCTTAGTCTCAGCACTGAAGCCATTTAAAAATTCATCTCACTTAGTGTCCCAGCCAAAGTCCCTGATTTTCTCTCCCCGCTTCACTACATCGTCATGTCCTTGCCAAGAACCCCGAAGAAACGTTATTTTTATTTTTACAGGTTTCTTTCACTTCCAATTCTAAAAACTCCTCAAAGCTGAAATTCTTTTCAGCCTTTCGTGTCTTTTCAATTTCACTTATTCTCATTTATGCTATACCCTCTCCCTTTTTTTTTTTCAAGCTTTCCTTTACGGCTTTTCCTGTGTTCTCCCTCACTACATAGAGGCAGAGAGAATGGTTTTTACCCCACTGCAAGCCCAGCAACTGAGTCTCAGCCCATTCAGTTCAGCTGAGCTCCATCATTATTTAGTCTGGCTACTCTCTTCCGTTCCATAATAAAAGAAGTCAGGGAGCTAGGTCACAGCCTACAGCAACTAATATCTGCTGTGTTTGTTCTGTCTTTTTTTGAAAAGGAACACTGAGAAATCTAAATAGACAGTTTCAGCTGGAACTGTAAGGTGGAACGAGATTTATGTCTCTCTGTAATTGAAACTGGGGCCACCTTTAAACCAATAATAAAAATTTTCCTTTTCCAGTGTCCTTACATCCTGAGTCATTCAATGACTGCAACACAGCAATATAACAGATACTGAGAGGGCTCAAAATAGTGAAACACTTCTGGTTTGATAATATAAAGGACATATTTACTGTTAAGTGTTTGTCACCGAATGTATTCTTAGCAGACTCAGTTGAGTGAAATGCATTTTCAAAGTCCTGCAGTGGAGTCCCAACAGAAAGCTGAAAGAAGCAGATAGAAGAAAAACAACATTGGAAATCTACATGACTTTTGCCTTATGCCCATTTCACTGGTTAGATCTGATACGAAAGGTCTGGCAACAAAGAGGGGCTGGGAACAACCTCGGTGGGGGCCCTCACATGAGCATGCGTGTTTACTTGTCCAGGTTTATTCATAATGTACTTGAGAACTGAACTAGGGTCACCTAGTTGCTGCCAGGAGTTGGTAACAAATGATCTATACAAATACTGAGAGCCTGCCTAGTCAAATGGGATAAAGGTTTGTTGTTTTACAGGAGGTTTACTCCTATAAATGGTGTGACCGAATAAACAGTACTTAGCTTTAAAAAACCTGGGATGGTCAATAACCTTGTTGCTGCAAAGGAGAGAAATAAAGCTGTAGAGATTGCACTAATTACTCCTCTTATATTCCAGAACACTTCAGAAGACTGTGTGATGGAAGGCAAAAAATACAAGTTTCTGTCCCACTAAGCTCACCAGCATACAGCCAAAGGTCTAAGTCAACGAATATGCGCTAGGAGACAAGAAAAGGGTGAGAAATGCACTTACACCAGAAAATGATACCAAGATCTGTCACAAAGTTACATGGCCCTGGAAACGTTTTTTCCTTTTCTCACCTGGACCAATGTGCTGAGTAAGACATTCCTATATGAGGGGTTATGAAGATCAGCATTTCTGGCCTACTTCCTTAAATGGTAAGGAATTGTAAGGCTTTGAAGACAAACGTAAAATGTAATAGTTCTTAAATCAGTAAATCTCATGTCATTGCTCTTTTCAGTCTGGTGGGTCCAGTATGCATTCAAGTTTTTCTTCATTCATGTCCTCATCCCTCAAAAATTAATCATTAGATTTGCAGATAATCATAGAATGGCTTGGGTAGAAGGGATCTGAAAGATCATCTGGTTCCAATCCCTGCCTCGCTTCCACCATGGGTAGGGATGTCAACCACTAGAACAGGTTGCTTAGGGCCCCATCCAACCAGGCCATCCAACCTGGCCTTGAACACTTCCAGGGCTGGGGCAAGAGGTATTATGCCGCATCAAACCAGTAGTTGCAAAAAAAAAAAAAAAAAAAAAAAAAGCTTTCTAAAACATTCAGAGGTCTTCATCGAGTCCAAAAATTATGTGGCAGACCTAAATAAAATTAGCCAAGCTATATACGACTAGAAGGCAATTGCTCAAAGTTTAGCTAGGTATATATCAGCTAGATAATCTCTGAAAGAAAAGATAACAGACAGCTTTGAAGTAAAAGAGAAGTTGGTAATGGGATGACACTGGAGACAGTGTTAGGGAAGAGAAACAGGTAGTTTGCCTCATTAACAGAGAAGTTAAGGAGGAGGTTTATTGTGATATACCATAAAACTAGTAAGGCTACTACTGAGTCCACGGTTTTATTTGAGACTAAAGAATGTCTCATGTCCAAAAGCTTGTCTACTTTCATCTACTAAATCAGCTGATTTAGTAAAGACCTCTACCTATGATTTCCATTTCTTATGTCTTGCTGTATTGTCCACAGTCACGTTTCAGTGTCACGGACATCATACTGAAGTAAGGGGAATTCCACAGCTCACTCCCCCGTACGCTGCAACGGGCACTAAAACTCTCTTTGTACCAGCTGTGATTAGCTGTGAAGATACACTTAGACGCAGGTCTTTGAAGGACGTGATGAGCAGTTACTAAACGAGAATTATACAGATTTCCCTATCAAAGTTGTTCAATATAAGCAGCTCATAAAAAGCTAGATTAAAAATTGGATGAACCCCACTGTAATATATAGCTTATGGTCCTGTCCATCTCTGTTTATCATCTTAATAGTTTAATGGCCGCATTCTCCAGCATAACTCTGCAATGCATAAGAGCACTCTTCCTGATTATCTGACATCTCCCAATCCTTTCACCTATCACAGGTGTCCCAAATTGCTATTCCTACCTGCTGCCTCATTTCTTGCTCTTTTGCTCTTCTTTTGCTTTTTGTCCGGACCAATGCATAGCTTTTATCTGTCTTAACTCTCCAAGTGCAGTTAAGAAGCAATACAAAACAGAAAAACAATTTATAAATAGTAATTATTAGGAAAATGCAGTGCTCTTTCCTTCATTTCTATTACTTCAGAACAAAACTCTCTCATCTCTAATACAAGTAATCACAAAAGAGTGTCATTACAGGTTTTCATATAATATTTGAAGACTACCAGTGGCTCTGCATATACCTACGATGCTAGAAAGAAGAAACACATTAATTTAAGTGAAGCTATAGACATCAGATGTGCCAGGGATGAAGAAGATAATGGAACCAAAACATTTTCTACCATGCTATTCATAATTGTTACTGGCTGCATAAAGAGGTTTACTCTTTGCTGTACCTTTTTCTCAATGAAACACATTTCCTCAGCATAGATTGACATAAATGATTCTACGCTTTATCCAGATGGGCTTCTTGAACATAACCTTTGTCGATGTTAAGTGCTTAATAACTACAAGCTAAATGCAATGGTCTCTCAGCTAGGCCATTATACCCATTAAACCTTTAAATAAAACAATTTTCAACTTACATACAAAATGGGATGTTTGTAGTCTTTTTTTTTAAGCGAGAATCATGCCACAAATAATTCTGTATTATAGTTCTTTAAAAAAACTAAAAAGATACTCATTTAAATGAAAAATACTGGCTGGGAATTTCTACCTACAAAATTTTTATTCCTTTTGTAGTAGAGAATATGGGAATAAAATCCAGAAACGTCATAGCAGTCACCCCTATGGGATCTAAAATATTCGGAACATCTCTTGATAATGGTTATTAGAAGAATATATAGGATCCCTTAAATAACAAAAAAATATGCCTTAAACTTTTCCTGAAACACTAAAAATTTCACTTTAAGCAGGGCTTCCCCAGAGGATACTGGGGAACACAGAACAAGAAAGCTCTGTAGCCTTGATTTAGGGCTGACAAAATGTTAAAGTTAACCAGTGAAGTTTACTCCATACCTAAGGTATTATAGTCAGAAGCATTGCAGGGCTTCTAAATAATTTAAATAATCATGGAAAATAGAAATTCAGCCACAAAGATAGTACTGAAAAACTCTAAGGTTCAAAATGCACTCAAACCCACCTGCTTCCTATCTTGTCACCCACAAGAGCTGTATCAGTGTAGACTGCTATAACAAACTGATCTTCATAGGCAATAGGCTGCATCAAAATATAACCAGTCACTAGCAAAAGTATCAGAAAAAAGCAAACAGCTTAGGCCTTCTTGCTGCGTCAGTCACGGATTTTAAAACAACCAACCAAGTGTCCTTCCATCCCCAATTAGTACTAGCTATTAAATTTAATCTTCCTATGAGCAACTAATGTAAAGAGTGCAGGGCATGGGTAACGTGATTGCTGTTGCCCAGCCCAGTGAACAGAACTGCTGCATCTGCATTGTGAACAATCTGGAAGCTGTGGGGAAACATTGATGAAAATCCTGATAAAAGACAATGAAAAAATAACCAGACCGTACAGTGAGAAAAGCATGAGTGTTGTTTCAATGTCTGCACAGGATAAGTAATGCTATGGTCTGTATGAACTATGCAGCTGAAAAATCATAACTGAGCCACACCTGATACACCTGGACCAATTAACAAGAGAAGGCATTGTCAATCTACTTATGTCCAGCTTCCTAACATCGTCCCAAAATATTTTTAAGAAACCCACTTCATACAGCATATACTGCAAGGCAGCTATATTTGACAGCTATTGTAACTACGAGAGAGTGTAAAATTGAGGATTAACCTTTTAACATGTGGACATTTTCTTGGAATGATACACCTGAGATAGCAAACGTACCCAGCACAGCCAACGTGGATGCTGTAAATTTGACAGAGCAAGAATTTGTTTTCTCCAGACTTTCAACAGAAAAACAATTCTTTATCTCTTAAGTGGAATTTACAGCACTACAGCACACAATCAGTGTGATTGAGGCACTCATAAGACCGACTCAGCACTCCTTTAACAGTTTACCAGATACATTGTTTTATGCCCAGCCTAAGTATTTTTTAGTACTGTGACAAGACCTCTGTCCTTCAGCACTTTTGACACCAGATTTAACAGAGAGATGGGGTTTCACCCTACAGATGATTTTGTGCTGTGGTGATTTTGACAACAAGGACTTCTGATCATCATCTTATAACCTCGTCTAATGGCCTTTTCCTAATGCAAACTTGCACATCCTAAGATAAAACTCCACTTAAAGAAGACCTTACTAATTAGCCCTTGAGCACACTGGCATACTTGGGTCAAGGACCCAGGAATGTGTACCTCTAGGTTCACATCACTCAGCTCTGATGTCAGTGAGGTCAGGTGTGGAGCTCATTACACCACAGACCTATACTGCTGCTGTTCTTTGGAGTCCTGAGGAAACAGTGTAAGAAAGACCAGTGTTGCCCAAACTGATGGGGTCATGCTGAAACAATTTCTTTGAGGTCAATTAAAATGACCTCCCAAGCAATATTGCTGCTGCTTTATGCCAGCAGAAACTGCAAACTATCTTTCCATTTAACCTAAATGAGCCCTATAATCACTTCAGTAAAAATGAATGTGGTAATGGTTAAATGCTCAGAGATGGGAATTAATGCTTATATAGATTTTTGATGACTATAATTGATCAGCATTATTGTTAGTGCATCATCTCTATAGTAATAGTCTAGTCCTACACAAAGACTCTGGCTTTGTCTAGTTCAAAGAGAAGGAGGCTGAGGGGCAACCTCATTGCTCCCTGCAGGTTCCTGAGGAGGGGGTGTGGAGGGGAAGGTGCTGGGCTCTTGTCCCTGGGATCCAGGCACAGAATGCCTGGGAATGGCTCAAAGGTGTTCCAGGGGAGATTCAGACTAGACATTATTAGGAAGCATTTCTTCACCAAGAGAGTGGTGAAACACTGGAACTGGTTTCCTAAAAGATGGTTGATGCCCCAGGTATGTCAGGGTTTAGAGGCATTTGGATTGTGCCCTTAATAATAGGCTTTAATAGTGTTTCAGCCTTGAAGTGGTCAGGCAATTGAACTAGATGATCATTGTTGATCCTTTTCAAATGAACTATTCTATTCTATTCTATTCCATTCCTGATGCTATTATAGTTTTTTAGCTAGAGAAGAGGTTAAAGCATCTCAACTTGGTGATACTAAGCTTTTTCCAAAGAGAGTAACTGTATTCACTTAATATTAATCATAAATGCCATTCCCAGTATATCACCCTGATTTTCTTTTTAATTTATTTTTGCGTGTGACTAACGTTAATTACTTGGCCTAGCCAAGTAGGAAGTACTGGAGGAAGTACTAGCTTGAAATTCAACAAAAATCTAGCATGGAACGGGAGCATTGCTCTAAGTCTAAGTAACTTGGTGAAAGTATTGCCACTGCTTCTTCTCAAATTCCTGCTAAAATTTCTCAAGAACTTTGCATCTCCAGGAATTTTATCATCTGCTAGTTTTTTAAGCATTAAGAGTTTTAGCACTTCCTGTAATAAGGAAGAAAATGCATGTTCAGATGAGATATTGGAATTTTTCTATTTTGAGAGAGTTTAAAACTCTGGTCCGTGGAGGTAAGAAATTATGAGATTTATTGTTACCTACTGAGGTAGAATACAGTTAGAATTTGGATACATGATTGCAACTCCCCTGTACAAATACAGAGTAAGAGAATGTTTTACTGTTTTTAGTCAAGTGGTAAAGAGAGGGAAAAAAGAGAAGTACATAGCTGTACTGCCTGCACTTATCGCCATGGCAAATGACGATTGGATCTGGTGACAAACCCCTGGTTTCTGCTCCCAGCCACATGTCCTGATCAGTACGTCTTGTGGCCTCCCATCCCAAAAGAATCACTAGAAAAGGGGAGCAGGCAAAGATGAAGCAGAGGGCAAGTTAGGAGAAAAACACACACACATCTGCCTTGTTTAGCCTATTTGCCAAAGGAAAGGAGGCTTGTAAATCAGTTGTATGTGGTTCTGCATTCTTCAGTGATATTTAAACCTTTTCATTAAGTGTAAGAAAGCAGCGGGAGGTCTCAGCATTACAACTTTTTAACAGTCTTGTAAAGACTGGTGAGAGAGGTAACTATTTCTCCAATGAGAAATAAAGGTTCACTGTCAATTTTCTTCTCAATAGATGCCAAGTTAATCATGCAACCAGGAGAACAGCTTCTATTGTAGCTTGTTTGCATTGCAGATCCCTGAGAACCAACCCAAAAGACAATACAAAAGAAACTGAGACCTACTCACTCCCCTGCTTATAGGAAAGTTTATTTTAACGTGCTAGCTACAAGAAATTTTAAGAATTCCTCAATCCACTAAACATCTGCTCACTGCAATGCGTTAAGTAGCATGAACTAAGCAAATTCTAGAGCCTAGCTTTTTAGAAGACTATCACATTTATGTAGCAGGTGGATTTTTTTTTAAGAAAACAAGGCCAAAACTGTAACTGGCTCTGGGATGGGCAAAGAGAATATCCGTTAGGAAAGGAGAATGTGAAAAGCTGAAATAAGTTGGAGTGACAACATAATATTTTGATTATTCAAATAGAAACATGAAAGCCTTTTCAGTCCTATTAGAGTAAGTTACATTACATTGAAATCCTAGCACCGGGCAAAATTTGTGCCAAATTTTTAAATTCTATGCAGACTACTCTAAGTACTCAGTAACTGTTCAGTCTAGTTTCACAGTAAGGTCAAGGTGAGAAGGGCTTGAAAAAGGGGATGGGATGGCCCAGAACAGTTTTTGTTATCAGTGAAGTTTGTGACAACTTCAGGGCAAGACAGAGGTGGCTGGACAAAAATGAAAGCAAATCTCTCAGTACAGTCTTGAATTGGGCTACATTCTTTTCATCTGTCCAGCTATGCACTTCACACCATTGAGGCCTCTTTCCTAACCAGACAGATTACCATTTCAATATTGTAAAAACTGAATTCCAATACTTTAAACTTGGACTGGACACATGGAATCGACTCTTCCAGGTTGCTTTTTAAAATTTTTTCTCCCTAGATTTTGCAGAGGCAGAAATAATGTTTAATTCTGAAACCTTCTCTACAATGTTTTATTAATTTAATGGTTGGACTCACTGTGCACATTTGCAAAATTATTAATTAAGTGTAATTAACTTAAGTGGCTAATCAAGTACTTTAGAAGTTACGCTAAACAGTCCTGTTACAGGGACAGCAGTTTCTGTTACTGCTGTGTAAATCCTAACTATATATCGAAGCTACTCCTTAGTACTCGGTGTTTTGAAATGCCTTTTTAATTACCTTATAAACAAGTTCCTATTCAAATAACACTATTAGTCATGAAAAATATGAAATTCTATAATGTACAAGGGTAATTGGACTTCTGTGACATGCATGGTGATGGAATTTTTTAATGATGACAGGATCATTTGCCATAGGACTTGCACCTTGTTCAGTCTGCCAGTATTCATCTAATGAGCTGCTATGGAGCACTTTGTCCATTCTTTCTGAATGCTGCCACTTTGTCTAGCAAAATCTATTCCTTCTCCCTCCTCACTAGGTTTTTATCAAGTCTTGCTGTGTGCTGACAAGCAACAGTTTCCCTTGTTAGTTCCCATCCTCATATCTTACTTACCTTTTACCTAGTCTTAAATTTATTCCCTTTTAAAAAAACAGAGGCCTACCTCGTTTTATCCTAGGCTTAGATGCTTTCCTATCCTAGCCCGTATCTCACGAGAGCCTGTCCTGAGCATTCTTCTCTTTTCTGGGGGCTTTTTTCCTTCTATCCTCATGTCACAGGATCTTTTCTTCCATTTGTACTGGAAGCCAATGGGATACTTGTTTCTCTCTCAGGTTCTTCTTGTGACTTTTCCCTTCCGGTTATAGAGAAAGAAGTGTAAACAGTAAGTACAAAGGCACAGATGTACATGAAATCGAGTCACACAGGGGAACCATAGAATTTACAGCCTGTTCAACCACAAACATTGGAAAAATCTCAAACATGCATATGCAAACAAGTGTTTGCATAGGGGTGGACATGGCACTTCTGTCTCACACTCTCAAGCTAAATACTGGCAGTCCTAGGGGGGGTTTTCTGATAGTTTAACGTGGAAACGAGAAGGAACTATGCTCTTTTGCTCCACTCTAACATAACACAAAGGAACCAAGGGGGGGGGAGGGCAGCCACCAACAGCGGCTATTCTATTGTTTTCACTCAAAAACTTGGCAAAGCAACAAGCTAGACACAGCTGAAATGTGCTGGCTAAAAATTTCTCAAAACTTTCATCTGAGACAGACACAAACCACGCCTAATACCATCACAGAGAAAGTTTGTCAAAGCTGTGGATACCTGAAAAATGTTGCATGCCAAAAAATATTAGTAATCCCTATACGTGTGCAACATTACTGGCATTGCCTACAATTCTGAGTCACACACTTTTATGCATATGATGCATGAATTATATATTAATGGCGTGCTCTAAAAGCATATTTTGTTTTGGGGTTGTTATTTTGTGGTTCGTCAAGAAACACTTCCTTGATTTTGGTACTTTTATAAGTAAGTAATTTCATTTTAAAACAGGTCTACAAAAATTGTCTCAGCTCAAACATAATTTCCCATACTGGGGAAATTAGGAGTTGGAGTGTTCTTTGTTCACCAGTTTGCATTTGAGAGTTTGTTTATTTTTTAAATCCTTTCATGGCACATTTGCCATTTCAAGTCAGAAAGAAATCCCCTTCCTAACAGACTTCCCTCAGTTGATTGTGGTCAAAAAGCAGTTATATTTCATTGTCTTGAGGAAGGTAACAGATCGCAGAAAAGGATCTGGGCATCCTGGGGGACGCGAAATTGAATACAAGCCAACAACGTGCCCTTGCTGAAAAGGTAAAT
This sequence comes from Eulacestoma nigropectus, assembly GCA_013397775.1. Taxonomy (NCBI): domain Eukaryota; kingdom Metazoa; phylum Chordata; class Aves; order Passeriformes; genus Eulacestoma; species Eulacestoma nigropectus. The sequence goes on along the minus strand of VZTE01002783.1, from coordinate 1,606,225 downwards.
AGTATCCTAGGTTGCACGGGGCAGGTCGAGCGAGGGGATCCTCGGCCTCTGATCAGCACTGCTGAGGCCACACCTGCAGGGCTGTGCTGAGTTCTGGGCTCCCCAGTATGGAAGACATGAATATATTGGAGAGAGGGCAACAAAGGGCCACAAGGATGACGGACAAGAAACCATCTCTCCTCCGAGGAAAGGCTCGGAGAGCTGGGACCGCTGAGCCTTGGAGAAGAGGCAGCTCGGGGCATCTCATCCACCTGTACAAACACCTGCAGAAAGAGTGCCAAGGGGACGGAGCCAGGCTCTTCCCAGTGGTTTTAGTCCTTCCCGCAGGGCTTAGCAGCCACAGGAGCAACGATCCTCCTGTACCACCCCCGCTCCCAGCCTGAGCCACAGCACCCTGACACGGTCCTACCCTCTATTCGCGCAGTGGAGTATTTTTGAAGTATTTTCAAGCTCCGCTTTACCCGAGAGGCACAGGAGTGGGTAGGCGGGGGGAATTTGAGGCCTCCCGGAGAGGGCGCGCTGCCGGCCCCGGAAGGGGGGGGGGGTGGGGGGGGGGGG